>QEPC01003143.1:7630784-7642113 GCA_003113815.1 Sphenodon punctatus | reverse complement strand
GAAAAAGACAAACAACGGCAGCATGAGTTGGCAGTGCTACAGCAGACAGCAGCGCTGCCCCCTAGAAGTCCTGCACAGCCGGCTCCTACCATCCCAACGAACACAAGAGAGCAACGCATCCAACACTACGCACAGCTAATCCAGGCCTTCGACGAGAAGACATGCATCGAGGAATTCTTCTCCACATTTGAGAAGATCTGCAAACGCAACGAGGTGCCAGCAGACCTGTGGGTGCCTGTGATCGTCTCGAGACTGACGGGTAAAGCAATGTCTGTGTACAATACACTAGAGGGGTCAAACACAGCTGAGGGATCAGATGGTAATATCACTTTTGATTGTCTTAAAACAACTGTTTTAGCTCGCTATGAAGTGACACCAGAAATGCATAGAGAGCGTTTTAGATCTCTGAAAATTGAGGGTATATCACACAAAGAATATATATGTCAGGCAAATTATGCCTTCCACAAATGGGTTAAGGGGAAAAATGCCCAGAATTATGAGAAACTGTGTGAACTGATGGTGTTAGACCAGTTTTTGACTGTCTGTGATAAGCCTGTGAAGGCACGTGTACTGGAGAGGAAGGTGACTGCTGTAGATAAAGCAGCAGAGATTGGGGATGATTATGTCAGTACCAGAGCATTATACCAACCCAAGGGACCGGAGGGGGACCAACCCAAACCCCAGGGGAACAAGAGGTATAACCCTGACTATAAAACAGGCTTCCGGCGCAGACAAAACTGGGAAGGCCACAAGGCAACCCAGGAGGGGGGAGGAGGCCAAGGGGGAAACAGACCCCAACAAGAAGGAGACAATAGGTCCCCAAAAGACAAGCCCGGGGGAGCATCCGGGGGAAGGTGGGACAGAGATCCCCAGACTCAAGGGCCAAACTCATCTCAGACCCCTAGGGGGGAGGCGAGGGAATTGCTACCAGTGCCACAAGCCAGGGCACATAAAGATAAACTGGCCAGACATAGAGGGAAGGGAAGAAACCTCAGCAAGGGCAGGGGTTCGCTGCATATCGGTACAGAAACCAATCCCAGAGGGGACACTGGCTTCCTACAAATTCAATAAGGTGTGGGAAAAGAAAAAGAAGCAAATGAGGGTGGCAAGGATTAATGATGTACCCTGCATGGGATGGCGGGATTCCATGGCAGACGTGACAGTAGCCAGCGGTCGGGTGATACCAGCGGAGTGTATGCACCCCATTAAAACGATCATCATAGAAGGGGTGTCAGGAGAAACGACAGCTCCCATTGCAGAAATAGAGTTGGAATGGGAAGGGCTGAAGGGACCCCTAGAAGTAGCAGTAATAGAGGACTTGAAACAGGACCTATTAGTAGGGGATGATATATGGGGGTGGCAGACAGCCATGGCAGCTAGTCAGGCCTGTCAGGTACAACAGGCCAGATCCAGGCAACCCCACATAGCACAGGAAGAACAGGGACAGGAGTCTGGGAGGGAACCAGGCACTGGGGTCCAAGAGACGGTCCCCAAGGAACAGAGCCCTGAGAGACAAACTGGGTCCATTTGCATATCTTCTAGCCAGCAGAGCCAGCTGCAGAGTGGGGCTGAGCTGAGGAGTAATTCTCCAAAGGAGCAGCACCACCAGCCAGAGGATGAGGTTGGGGGCACAGAAGGAACAGAGACCCTAGGGATGGGCCTTGACGGCAGCCCTAGAGTAGAGGTCATAGAACCTAAAGAGAAGGCAGCGAAGGATACAGTAATCCTAGGGGCTGGCCTAGAGGGTAGCCCCAGAGCTGAGATTGGGGAGCCCAGAGAAAGGGCTGCGAGGGAATTAGGGACCCAGGAGGGCAACCCTATAATAGAGGCTGTAGAGCCCAAGCAAGGGCTTGCAGGGGAAATAGTGACTGGTGGGACAGGCCTAGATGGCAGCCCCAAAATAGAAGTTGTAGGGCCCAGAGAGGGTGCGGCAGAGAGAATAGCGACCCTAGGGGCAGGCCAGGAGGGCAACCCTACAATGGAAAGTGTAGAACCCAAGGGGGGAATGGAGGTAGAGATCCCAGAAAGGGATGGGGTACCCCTGGGTGGAGCAGAGAAGGTTAAGCTGGAGGTTTTGGTGTACCCCAGCCTAGCAATCTCACAGGATTTGGAGCCAGAGGTTATAGAAGACCCCAGCGGGGAGCAGCTCAAGCAGACAGATCAGGAACAGGAGGTGGAATTCACTCCTGACTGTGGAGAACAAGTAATCAGGAGGGTGGGAAAAGCAGTTCTGCAGCCACTCCCAATCATCGGACAGCCTTGTGAGAGAGGGGATACAGATACAGGGGGACCTCCGAAGCAGTAGACAAGGGGAAAGCACCCTAGTCTGACCCTGGTAGAGGCAGCAACTAGATACCTGGAGGCCACGACTCTAACTTCTATAAGGGCCACTGTGGTTGCTAATGGCCTGATAAAGATTTTTTTTCAGATGGGTTTTCCATCAGAGATATGGGATGACAGTGGAGGAAATATCCTAGCAGAGGTAGTAGACTGTCTAGGAAATGACAAGAATTCCCTACCACAAGTAATATGGAATAATAAAGGAGGAAATTCCCTACCAGAATGGAAGGAATTCCTAGCAGAGGTAATGGCATGGCTCAGGAATGACAAAACCCAAAATTATTCCTTTGAAAATTGGAGGGCATGCCTCAGGAATGACGAAACTCAAAATTATTCCCTGGAAAGTTTATTGGAGGGCCGACGGAATGACAAAGGGAAAAATCATTCCCTGGACAGCATAATGGAAGGCCTGCGAGGTGACAAAGGTGGGAATTCCCTCGCACAGCCACTGGAGAATCCTTAGGGAATCCTTTATACACCAGGATAGGGGATCCCTCTCCGCCTGAGGAGATTGGGCCCCAAGATAAAGAGAAACTGGGAGGAGTGTTTCTCTATCACACAGCATTTGAGTGCACGTCTATTGTGTATATGATGGGGTACGTGTATTGTTTATTAACCCATTTCACGGTTTCTGTAATGGTACACAGACTGACATGTTCCAGAATTGGGATTGACCCAACCCTTCTCACATGTTCTCGAAGGGGGGGGGGACGTGTCATGGGGACATGGGGGCAACACACCCATTTGGGGGAGATGACTCACATTTTGGGGATATGTGTGGTGTGATGTGAAGGGTTAAACAGATTGTAAGCTCGGTTGGGGGCAGAATGCTGAAACCAGTTGCCAGAGTGGGGGATGAGATTCCCTTTGTCATGGCAAGTGGGTAGTTTGTTGCCAAGCAACGACCAGGTAACCTTCCCAAGTTGATAACAATAACAATGGCCAGGAGATAGAGGAAGTGACCTCAGGCCTCCAGCGAGGAAGAAGAAGGAACTTCTTCAAGAATTGACTCTCTTCCATCTTGACTTTCAACAAGTTAACAGCTCAGGAGAGGAGCTGCCACTAGATTGTAAACTATGGACTAAAGACTTGGCTATGAACTAAGATTTGAACCCAGTCTTCAACTTCCAGACCGAGACAGCATCCGAAGGACCTGCATTGTACCTCTTAGGGTAAGGGGACAGTCAGGGAATATCAGTGGATTTAGAATGCGTGTATTTTATGTTTGATTTATTGACTTGCACTATCTGATCAACAGCCTTGTACTTGTATGTACTCAATATATCTTTTATAATCAAGCCTAGTGTGCTTGGGTCGTTATTTGGCCTTGGGGAATTCACTTGGGGGTACTCCTATCTAGGTGAGAGCCTAGACGAACCTTTTTCATATAAGACAACCCCACTGCAAAGTCTTCCAAGCCACAGGTGGCCAGAGAACGTTCTCTGCGTTACGGCTGGGCTGGGAGATCAAGGGGAGGCTTGGCTAGGAGTGCGGACCTCTGAAAGCTCCCTGATTGCAGTGAAGGTTTTCTGATCACTTGGGGACCCACGCAGGCACAGGCAACTGGGTTGCGGCTGGCCTGGTGGGCAAACAGGGAGCAGCCTCTGAACAAGAGAGGGCCCCCAAACCCCCGGTGACAGGGACACTGTAACGGGGCTCCAGCAACTGAAGCAGCCATTTGAATCTGACACCCTCAACCAGGTTGAACGGCCTCTCATCCAGGGCAATCACTTTCCCAATTGCCTTTGTGATGGCCAAAGCCCGAGGATGGCTAGATGCAAATGGCATCTTCCTTTCCTAGAGCGCACTTGCAGTGTGCTGTGACTAGGGCCAGGAACGTGAAGGGGTGGGCTGTGTGGAGCAGCTAGCGCACCTCCCCTTCGGGGGCTGGGTGGTGGGGGTAGAACCATCACCAGATGGCCCAGTGGTAGCAGTTCTCTCATCCACACCCTCTGCAACTGGAACCTCCCCACGTTGTCGCTTGGAACGGCACTCTGTAGGATCACGAATGTTCCTGTGGTGCCGTCTCAAGTGACTGGGAAGGTCAGAGGTGCCATATCTCATGGGATCTGTGCCACCGCAACTGACCTTGGCCATGCAGTGCATGCACACTACCTTGGAGGTATCTTCCGCCCAAATATCAAAATGAGACCACACCCAGGATGTGAACTTCGTGCTGGTTCCTGGGAGGGCAGGAGCAGCACAACTGGCAATCGACCTCTCCAAGGTAGTGGTCATATCACTTGCGGGAGGGGTGGTGGTAGCTGGTACAGCAGAGTGTGTGGGTGTGGTGGGCGGGGCCGGAGCTGGTGCATTAGGCTGCGTGTCGGCAAGTGGAGAGGGCGGGAAAATGGACATGCTAGACTGCGTGCCAGAAGGGGGCGAGGGCAGGGAAGCAGGCATCTGAATGAGGGAAAGCACCTGCGCACTAGGAGCAGCAGCAGCAGCAGTGGAGGTAACCAGCAGACGGACCACTGCACTAGCAGAGGAAGAAGGATCCACCTTCTTTGTACTGATAGGCAGCACCAGGGAGAAGGAAGCAGCTTCCCCCCATCCCACCCTCTTTGGAGGCTTCAAGAGACATCCAGAGCCCGTAAGCTTGGGTGCGCTCAAGGCTGGTGTGCGGGAGGTGGGGCCACAAGTGGCCCTACCTCAGATGTCTCTGGGCCAGATTGAGTGGGTAGCCTAGGAAGAGTCTGGCCTCTTCCAGCGCTCCCACTCTTGGTGGGTCTCTTCATTCCTCGACCACTCGTATCGGCCATAAAAAAGAAGAGTGCTACTGGCAACAGAGGATGAGGTGTGTTGATGTGGGTGTGCGTGTGGTAGCTACAGGTGAGTAGCTACCTTGGTGTGTGTGTGGAAACTAACAACTGTGGCAGGGGAGGCAACTAACAACTGGGGGGTGGGGGTGAAGGGGNAAGTATGCACACTACCTTGGAGGTATCTTCCACCCAGATATCAAAATGAGACCACACCCAGGATGTGATCTTCTTTGTGCTGGTTCCTGGGAGGGCAGGAGCAGCACGAGTGGCAGTCGACCTCTCCAAGGTAGTGGTCATAACACTTGCGGGAGGGGTGGTGGTAGCTGGTGCAGCAGAGTGTGTGGGTGTGGTGGGCGGGGCCTGAGCTGGCGGTCTAGACTGTGTGTCAGCAAGGGGGTGAGGGTGGGGAAGCAGGCATCTGAATGAGGGAAAACACCTGCACAAAGGAGAGCTGCACACTAGGAGCAGCAGCAGCAGCAGTGGAGGTAGCCGGCGGATGGACCACTGCACTAGCAGAGGAAGAAGGAGCACCTTCTTCTTACTGCTAGGCAGTGTCAGGGAGGAGGAAGCACCCTTCCCCCATCCCAGTCTCTTTGGAGCCTTCAAGACACATCCAGGGACCATAACCTTGGACGTGCTTGTAGTTGGTGTGCGGGAGGTGGGGGCCACAGGTGACCCTACATCAGGTGTCTCCGTGCCAGACTGAGTGAGCTGCCTAGGAAGAGGCTGGCCTCTTCCAGCACTTCCACGCTTCATAGGTCTCTTCATTACTCGACCACTCATATCGACTGTAAAAAAGAAGAGAGGACCACTGGCAACAGAGGATGAGGTGTGGTGATGTGGGTGTGCATGTAGTAGCTACAGGCAAGTAGCTACTTTGGTGTGTGTGGGGCAACTAGCTACTGGGTCAGGGGGAGGCAACTGGCTACTGGGGGTGTAAAAGGGTGTGGGGCTAGAGCTGTGGGTGCGTGTGGGTGTAAAAGTGTATGGGGCTAGAGCTGTGGGGGTGGGGCTAGAGCTGAGGGGGTGAAGGGGTGTGTGGCTAGAGCTGGGGTTGTTTGGGTGGAGAAGGGTGTGGTGCTAGAGCTGTGGGTGGCTGTGGGGCTAGAGCTGTGGGTGGGTGAGGATGGAGAAGGGTGTGCTGTGGGGTGAAGGGGTGTCGCTTATCCGGCGGCCGGCTACTCGTGCGTCACATCCGACACGTTGCCAATGGTCAATCACCAAAAGGCGCTCCAGTGGCTTGGGTTTGGAAAAGAAAATGTATTTTAACAACTCTCAGGGCACCCCCAATTAATTCCCCAGGCATCTAGCCTTGGGGCACACCACCCCCACTGGGACAGGAACCCGGCAGCAAGCAACCAAAGTGAGCAGCATGCACATCGCACGTACACTGCTGCAGGACAACTACAGTGGCGTGGAGTTCCACAGGTTAACAGGTCAGTTATGGCCTATGGGGACAACAGCACCCCACCCCCAACCACCATCTAGCCTGGGGGGGCACCCATACCAGGGCATGACCCGACAAGAAGCACCCAAAGAGGCAGTACCTGAAAGCACCCCCCCGGAAACCTGCACCTCCACAAGACATGACACGCTGCAGCCCAAACTCTCAGGGCACCCCCAATTAATTCCCCAAGCATCTAGTCTTGGGGCACCCCACCCACACCGGGACAGGACACTGGCAGCAAGCAACCAAAATGAGTAGCACGTATGTCGCACACACACTGCTACAGGACACACAGTGGCATGGCTGCAAAAGTGCACCCCCAATTCCACAACACACATTTCCTAATGCCTAACATTCCCTCATGGCACAGGCAGGCAAACAGAGACCTCACAGCAGCACAATAAACTTGCAAGAACTGAAACTTAGGCTTGGCTTATGCAAAGACTGCAATGCTTCGCAAAGGCACCCCCCCAAAAAAAAAAATCACACACCCCCAAAAAACCAAAGTCTACATCAAAACATTAAAACAACCACCACCTTGGGGCAACCCCCACCCACCCAAAAAAATACATCATTTACCACATCCCCCCAAAAGGAAACAGGCCAGGACAAAACCACTGCATTGGGGCACCCCCAAACATCAGATGGCACATAACCAACCCACCACTATGGAGGAGCCAGCCACATTTCCCCCTCCCCCATGGGCAGAGCTTCAAGTTCAAAGCCTCCACCTGCATGCCCCAACATAGCCTCATGGCCTGCACACACACACACCCAGGATCCCACTAGGTCCCCATTCAATTACATTCCTTCCCTTGCTAAGGGGCACCAGGGGGTCCCTAATAAAATAACTTAAAACCCCAAAGGAAACCAGAACTTACCAACAGTCGCACGAACGCACACCTCTAGCAGTCTATGGGTCCTTCCAGAGCCAAACCTGCTGTACAAATGGCTTCCAAGCCCAAGGTCCCAGAACGGGGTGGGTGGGGGTGGGGAATCTACATTACTATTGGCCAGATTAGCCAAGTGCCAACCCCCTAATCCCATCCCTATGCCCTCTAAAAATCTTAGGGAACCTTCAGGATTGGATGCCTTGAATTCAAAAAAGGCAACCAATCAGGCAGGCAGAGTAAAAAAAAGTGTCAAATGTAACAGTTACACAGGGAGGGGGGCAGGGAGGGACTCAACTCAAGTGCCAAACAAAAAACCTGTGCCCAACTGCCCAAGACCAAAAAAGTCCTTTTAAAAAAACCTGAGATCTGAGACCAATACAAAAAACCAGTACAGCCTGTATTATTGGATCTCGGTTTTAAATCCGGTATGGCCAAATACCGGCAATATCGGATCTCGGCAGAACCAGAATTGCCACCCCTATAGACAGACGCACCATGAAGGTCATTCAGATGGTGGGGAAGGAAGGAGGCTACATGAATAAAATGTATTATTATTCCCAGAGACAGCCATCCAGTGCAGGGAGGGATTGCCTGGAGACTTCAGGGAGTTCCAAGGACACGAGTCAGTTCCTCGTTCCGGGCAAGGAACATACACTAACAGGATAGTGCTAGTTAATCTAAAGCAGAGATGGATGGATTTTAAATATTCAGAAGTATGCAAATGCCATACTAATTGTATGGGAGGTTGCTTTTGGATTTACAAGAGCTGTGGTGTACGGAGACTGAGTAAAACGGGAAAAGCTTTGCAAAGCCTAAGCAGAGCAGAGCTCACGCAAATAGCTGATTTTATAGCTGTGGGGAGTTGCTGACAGTCACAAAAACAGCTTCTTGTGCGGGGTGGATATAGGGAGGGCAGGAAAGCAGGGGAGCTCTCCCACAGCCAGCATAACCATACAGGGCAGACAACTAGGGCAGCAAGTTGAAGGGGACAGCAAACACGCCCCCCCCCCCCATCTCCGACTACTCCAAGCGATTCTGTGAGCTGGGCAGTTGGCTGGGAGGCAAGAGGATCCAGGCTTTCAGTCCTTTGCTGCTGAAGAATTATGGGATGCTGGTTTCTCTGGGTAAATACTTGATAACATGCTACTGTTGTATTTTTGACCTTTATAAAATACTTTATACATTATAATATTTAATGGTTTGTATTTTTGCTATTTTATTTGTTTGTATATCTAAGGGTGATTTCAGACGCTCTGGGCCGAGCGGCTTGCCACGGTGAATCACGCTCTGGGCCAGCGATGGCGGCCAGACATGCACCGTGGCCATTGCCGGCTCCTTCCTGGATTGTGGCCAATCTAACCACGATTCCGGGGATGGTGCTGGCACCATCCTCAAAATTGTGGTTAATATGTTTCCTGCCAGAGGTTCACTGTGGTAAACATCTGGCGTGAAACATTTAGACATTACGGGACTTTTGGTCACTACAGGGGATTCACTGTGGTTGACCGTGGTCTCGTAACATCTAAAATCACCGTAAGGCTCGTCATTTGTCACAGATTCCTTGAGTTTTGGAGACCTCCATGACTCCCTCAGGCATCTGGAGCTTGGGAGAGTCGGGGAAGGGATGTGAGGCCAGCAAGGAGCTGCTCTGAGCGAACCGTCGGTGAAGCTGCAATGTAGCAGCTTGGGAGAGCCAGGCAGGGGATGCGGGGCCAGCAATCCCCAGCAGAGGCAGCATGGTAGGATTGGGGCCAGAAGTTAAGTGGTTGCAGCAGGAGGAGAGGGGCCTACGTGGCATCAGCTGCAAGGGGAAGAGGGAGGGGATGGAAGGAGGGATGGCAGTGGAGCCGGAACCAAGGAGGAGCCACCTTGAGGGGCACTTTTCACACCTCCCTGTCTGCTGCAGTGGGATTCAAAAATAACATTTGCGCGTATTTTCCTCGGCCAATAAAGCTGCTTGCTCTGGGGACAAGCACGAGGAGCGTGTGCGTGAGTAACTGTGAGGGAGTGAGAGGAGAGGGGGGGGATGACAGAGGAGAGTGAAGCTGAAGCCCTTGCTTGAGTGGTGGCCCCACTCCTCCTCCTCCCACCGCCTCTCCCAGCCTGCGGTAGCTGGGCTGCACCCGCCACAGGGAGGATTTGTGGCTGAGCCACGGGCAAGTGGGGGAACCAGGACGTTCTGAAATTTTCCCATGACGTCTCCATGATTTGGGGGGCTGTTTCCAGCGACAGAACCTTAGCTTTATGTATAATTAAATGTATTTTTTAGTCCTCTCTGGTGATGCATATTCTTTTGGATGAGAGGACAATTGCTTTTTTGGAATCTTCTTGGATTGTGGTTATGCTATTAGATGCCCCTGCAATAAAATATATAGAGGCAAAACTCCAAATGGTTAGAATGAAGATTTGGATTGTTTACCTTTTTTTTTTTTTTTTTAAGATTTATGATTGGATTTTGTGAACCTTGTGCTACGTGTGGATTATGTAGTGATTAGGCCGATTATGGGTGTTTTCAAATGTAATGATAGCCGCATTTCCAGGCTTTGACCTGCGTGGAACAGTGAAAAACCCTTGCTTCTGAAAGCATTAGCCCGGGCTGCTTCCCGGGCTGTATTGGCACTTAGCCCCGGCTGTGACTC
Organism: Sphenodon punctatus; assembly: GCA_003113815.1. Taxonomy (NCBI): domain Eukaryota; kingdom Metazoa; phylum Chordata; class Lepidosauria; order Sphenodontia; family Sphenodontidae; genus Sphenodon; species Sphenodon punctatus. The sequence goes on along the minus strand of QEPC01003143.1, from coordinate 7,632,032 downwards.
GGAGGAAATCCCCGAGTTACAGCCCAGACTAAGTGCCAACACAGCTGGGAAATGGCTGCCTAGCCAAGTGTAAAGTGGGGTTATCATGTCTGATAGCCTGCTTTACCTGCACCCGGTCCTGAGTCCCAGTGGTTCCGGGCATCATGGTGGCTGTCACTGGGTGCCATGGCTGCCCGTCAGCTGGGGGCAGGGGCACTGCACGCAATATGTGTGTGAGTGTGAGTGTGAGTGTGAGTGTGAGTGTGAGTGTGAGTGTGTGTGTGTGAATGCACATCTGTGCATCTGCCTGGCTGCCGTCACTTCTGTTCAGTGACTGGGCTGATTCCCAGCTGAAGTGATGGCTCCCACCACTGCCCAGGTAAGTCAGTGGTGGCAGTGGGAGACATCATGTTAAAAAGTGCCCGATATGGTGGATGACATTTCACTGATTAGCGGTCAGGTAGAGATTTGTTGCCAAGGGAGACTCATTGGCATATACAATGTTTCAGTTAGCCACCTGTCATGGGGAAAAAGGGGCAACACAGACATTTGGGGTAATGGGACACAGAAAATTTTGGGTACTGGGGGTAAACTTGGCTACTAAGAAGGACAACTAAAGATAGATTAGAAGATTGTGAGCCTTACCACCCTGCTGAACTGGTTTAGCAGGGTGGGGGGGACAGAAAAACCATTGTCAGGAGAATGAGCATTTTGTTGCAAAAGTAACACCCAGGGGGGATCTACAACAAGCTCCGAATAACAAAAGAAGTAGGAGGGAGGAAGTGACCCGAGCCCCCTGCAAAGAAAGTAAGAGACAGGATCTCTACACACTCTCTTACATCTTGACCAGCAAGGAGTAAGCAGCTTGCAGGAGAGGCTGCACAACCATGAACTAGAGACTTTCCAAGTCACTAAAAGGACGAAGCCCGGCCTCAACATGAAGGCCGTGAGAGACTCTGATGGACCTCGACTGTGCCTTAGGGAAAGAGGACAGTTAGGGAACTTCAGTATATTTTAGAATGCGTGTACTTTATATTTTATTTGTGGGCTTGCACCATCCGATCAACAGCCGTATGACTGTATTTACTGAATATATGTTTTATAACCATGAGAGGGTTCAGGGTGCGGTGTCACCAGTATGCTGATGATACTCAGCTGTACCTCTCCTTTTCAACTGACCCAGACCCAGCTGTCTCGTTGCTATATCTGGTGCGTAGGCTGCGTCCGTACGACTCCGGCCCGGACCTGGCCTCCCTCATCCATGCCTTC
>QEPC01003143.1:7598383-7620632 GCA_003113815.1 Sphenodon punctatus | reverse complement strand
GGGGGGGGGGGGGGGGACACAGAGAGGAGGCTGCAGGGTAGCGGGAGAGGAAGCAAGCTGCCAGGTTGGACTGGAGGGAGAGAGAGGCGGCTGAGTGGGTCTAATGGGCGAAGGTCTGGGTTAGTGAGCAGGCTCCACAAGGGAGTCTGGAGTAGGCTTGCCAGAGACACACATATTTCCAGGAGACTTATGAAAAATACATGGTTTTAGGCCCCAGTGCAGGCCCTGCAACATGTATTTTTCATAAGTGCCCTGAAAAAATTGGCCTCTCCGGCAACCCTACCCTGGCGGGCCTGAGGGAATGCCTTTGGCATAGGCAGTGGGACAGACAGCCTGAGGGGGATGAGCTCGGTTACAGCTGCGGGACTCTGGGGCTTCCCTCTGATGGCCTGATGGAAATGCTGCAACCTCCCCCGGCGGCGTCAAGGGGTCGGGGTCGGGGAAAGCCAACTTCCGGGCCACCCCTACAAGGACAGGAGGCGACCAACGGCCATGCCGGTGGCACGTACCGAAGGGGCACGGCCGAAGGGGTGTGCCCTTTGGCGTGGTCCTCCGACGGCTGGGGCAGGAACCGAATATCATGGCTGTTTGGTGGGAGGAGGAAGTAAGGCGGAGGGGTATGTTCCTCCCTATTGCGAGTAGGGGGGAATAGGGAGGGTCTAGCGTATGGGGGAGGAGGAGAGGGGGGAAGAGGAATTGATAAAGATAACTATGCTTGAGGAATAGGGGCGGGGGGGGTGTGTATATTGCTGCATCTTGTGAAATTGTGAAGTTATACTACGGGGTATTGTGACCTGGATAGAGAAGTAGATGTTTATTTTGTATTTTGTATTTCATTGTGAGATGTTATTCCCCGCTCCTGGTGAGAGCAGGAGGAGGAATGAGTGGACGCCCCCCCGCCCCCGTGGCAGCAGGGTAGGGGGATAGGATGGGAGATGGAAGGAATTGATTATTGAATTGTAATAGGATGAGATATGTGGAGGATGTTTAAACATAATACAATAATTCAAGTTAACAATATAAACTATTGTAAGGGTATTATATTTTGGGGTGGGGGTTGTTGTTGGGTAGTCTATATTGTATTGATTTTGTGTGGATTTTTGCTGTATATTTTTCGTTTGCTGTGAGCCGCCTCCAGCCGCTTTCAGCGGGGGAGTGCGGGGTACAAATTAAAAATGGAATGGAATGGATGCACTCAGGATGCGGAGGCTCCAGATCATGGCTCTGTCTCCTGTTCTTGTGTTCATATCCCCCTTACCTCCGAGGCAGGAGCAGCCCTTGGAAGTAAGCAGGGTGGCTGGGGGAGTGAGGGAGAGGGATGGAGGCTTGGGTGGTCTGGAAGGTGCCCGGGGATGGTGGGGAGCAGTTTGGTATCGGTGCGGGGAGTCTGGGCCAGACAGCTAGAGGCTTGGGTGCCTTCAAGGTGAAGAGGGTCCAGATCATTGATCTGCAACATGGCTCCATCCCTGAGTCTTGTGTCATCACATCCCCATTTTTGCTTCCTTGCCCTTGGAGGGAGCAGGCTGGGGACGAGGGACGTTGTACCCACAGGGCTTCTGAGTAGGTGTGGGGAGGCCCTTGGAGACAGCAGGGGTTTGGCTGGAGGGGTTGGGGTTCCTTAGAGCAGTTGAGTGGGTGAAGGAGGAGCAGCCGTCCTCGCTGTTGGGTATGTCAGGCACAGTTGTACATTCTCTCCTTTCTGCGGTTTTGCATCTCCTTCTGTTCCCCCTCCCTTCAGTTTCTGGTCGCTGATTCTATACTTGATGAATCTGCCGAAGGTTTGCACATTTTACTATGGCGTGGTAGTTCAACTACATGCTGTGCTGGTTGCTTGGGAGGTTAGCCCTAGTAGCAGTACTACTTTTCCTGCAATGGATCCCACCTGCCCACAGTTTGAACGGTGTATTAATCGATCACAGCAACTGAGGGCAAGATAAGGGAAAGTGGCTTAAGTACCTCCTATTGAGCATGCTCAAAAGTACTAGTTTCTCATGCATACCAGCTTATCACACTACATAGCTACTGGGTTAGGGCAGGGAGCCTCCGAGCCAGGACTCCTGGGTTTTTCCTGGAGAGGATTGAGGATTAGTGGATGAAAGCAGCAGGTGGGAACACAAACTCTTAGGTTCTCTGGGAGGGGAGTTGGGTTTGGGGGACTGGAAGCCAGGAAACCTCGGTTCATTGGGAGGGAAGTGGGGGCAGGGGGGATGAGAGCCAGAACTCCTGTGTTCTCTGGGAAGGGAGTTGGGTCTAGTGGATTTATAGTAGGGGGGCAGAAGCCAGGACACCTTGGTTCTTTGGGAGGGGAGTGGGGGCTAGGGGGAGAGGCTGATGGAAACTAAATTGGTTACCCTCTGTTAGCCGGCCTTTGAAATTTGAGCTGTAGGTGGACAATCTAGCTCCTAGTGGACAATTACCCAAACCTCATTACAAAGGACACCTATTTGGTGGAGGCAGAAGCAAGACCAGTGACAGACTGAGCATGACATCCCATAAGTACTTTCATTATATAGTTTGTTCTCATGAGCAAGGATGTCTCTCCCCTGCCTTTGTTCCCACAATCAGGGCGTGTCTGGGGTTGACTAGCTTTCCCTCTCTTGATTTCCCTTCTTGGGAACTGCCAAGAAGTAGGAGCCATTTCCACAGTTTAACCCCACCCCTTTGCTGTAACTCCCCTCCCCCTTTCCTTTCCCCTTTATCCCGTTTGTGGGAACACAGGGGTGGTTAAGAGTAAGGTGGGAGATACTTCCCTCTAAGAACAGGGCGTGTTGAACAGAGGCGGCTTTGGACACACAAACATTGAAGCACTTGGGCAGGTTAAGGTAGAGCAGGAGTGGGGAACCTTTTCCCTCCCAAGGGCCACTTTGAAAATCAGTCCAAGCTCCAAGGGCTGCACAGACATTGAGGGTGGGGCTGCATACGGGATGCGCTGAAGAAAAGGAGGGTCCAGATCATGGATCAGTCTCCTCTCCTTGTGCGCACGCCCTCATCTCTGCTCCCTTCCCCTGAGCTCCGTCTTTCGGTGCTTCAGGATGGGAATTGGCTCCAAGGGCCAGATCCAGGAACCGGAAAGGGGCCGCATTGGACATCACTCCCCCGGGCCTGAGATTCCCCATCCCTGCTCTCGAGGAAGCCCGCATTGCCACCAGCCACAATGGATTTGGCCTGTACTCAGCCCTCTGAGCTTCTCAGTCTCGCAGGCTGACAATCCCTGACTCGATTCCTCTAAGCCTCCCCCCCCCTCCCTATCCCATCCCTGGCCCTCGAGAGCCCAGCTGGCCAGAACCAGTGGCAGGAGGGGACGTGATGCAGCTGCACTAGGACTTAGAGACCCCTTAGGTGGGCACCAAGAAGGGCCTGTGCTGAGCTAAGAACCACCCAGGATTCATTGGTGGATCCCAACCCATCGGTGGAGAATGAACCACCCCTCTGGGAGCTTACGGAGCCTCCTCATCCCAGCCCCTGAGCACATCGCAGTCTCTCTTTAATGTCTTTCTCCTCACAACCCCCCTGTGAGGTAGGAAAGTGCTATTCTCGCTGTTTTACAAAGGGGGGCGGAGGGGGAATGACTCGCACGAGGTAAATCCATTGTGGAACAAGGAATTAGCGTCACATAAACCACTGGACCAGCCTTCCTTCCCATGGCAACACAAAACCATTCACCAAACCCTCCTCCAAAGCTCCTGTTCTGTTGTATGCACAGGAACTGCAGCACCAAAGCTTGGACAGTCTAGCCCTCCTGGAATGAGACCAGCGCTTGTGTATTTACTGAGAACACACATCACAAGTTAGTACCATTGTTTTATTGAAAAATCCCTGCCAGGGCTGTCGTCGCTGAAACTCTAGCCATTCAATGGCTGTGATTAGACAGTTGTTAATTTGTTTAAAAATAGATTGCTGGGGCCCAAGCTTGCTCCAGAAGCCACACCTCCTCCCATTCCCGAAGCCATGCATTCCAGCTCTGAGTTTCTTAAAGCAGGGAACTGAACCTAATCTCTGGCTAGCAACCCAACCACTGGACTGCCCTGCCTCTCTACAGCTGAGTATAAAACAAGAGTTCTTGTGATTTAAACTATAGGATGGCCAGGGCAGGCAAGATATTAATGAAAGTCAAATCAGCCATCGAGGGTTTTTCTGGCTTTCCTTTTTAACCCTGAAATGAGGACTCACATTGGCCTTTTCCTGCTCTTTCACATTTCGAGGGGCAGCCTCCTGCTGGGGAATTTCTCTGGGCTCTGTACCCCTTTAAATTTAATTGCCGGTGCTGAGCTCTGGAAACCCGCTACAAAAATTAAGCCCTGCAATTCGAGCCATAGCAAGGGTGGCGAGATATGCAAATGTTAGAAGACACTTACAAAAAATACAGGTTGCAGGGTCGCATTGGCTCTAGAGGACACATTTCTCATGTGTCCTCTAAAATTGCATATCTGACCCCCCTCGCCACAGAATCTCCATCCATCAGGAGTTCTCAGATCAACACGGAGACCGTCGTGTGGGATGTGAGTGCACCATTCACTGATGGAAGGGGATCTGGGGACCTGGGACCCCAGACAGCATCAAAGACATGCAAAAAGCATATTAAATTTCAGTGGGGGTCCGCAGGATCCCCTTTGTGATCCTTAGTTTGTGAACCTCTGCTCCAACGGTCAAATGAGATGGACGAAGATCTCGCCCAGTTGGGCATGACAGGAAGCCAGGCCCGGACAATGTCCATGGATTTGGGTGGGGGGACACAGATGAGTCCAACTGTTGCTTCATGTTCCATCTGGAATTGAGATAAATGTCTGACTGACTTACACTCGGGAGACTGTAATTGCTCACTTTAAGGCCCTATTCGGAAACTGAATCCACAATGGCGGACTCTGAAAGACGTAGCTCTAATTCAGAGAGGGGGTGCAGTTGCCGTAGGGTCCATGCCCCCTGGAGCAGCTGCGTCGCACACCAGAGGGAGGAGTAGGTGGGGGGCCCATTCCATCTCCTGCCCCAGGGCCCATTCCTAGTTAGCTATGCCCTTGGAGGATGGAAAGAGGGAACACACTGGTCCTCGTCCCAGAAGCTCCACTTCTCAGCTCTAACACTCCTGCCAGTGGGGAAGGGAGTCTCCGTGATGCTGTCAAGACTGTGGGTCCAAGGCCTGTTCATGTTGCTGGGGGCAGGCTGGAGTCCTCTACTGCTGAGGTGGAGGGTAGGGAGGACTGGGCAGAGCCAGAAAGCTCCCCAATGCTGAGGCAGAGTGTGGATAGAATAATTCCGCAATGGCCCCAAATTTGAGGGGGCTGGAAGGGAAGATTCCTTCCCTCAGGAACGTGAGGTGGAGGTGTTTCACCAGGCCCTTTCCGCCTTACGCCAGCGGCAGAGGCTTCCCAACAAACCCGACAGCAGCAGCAGCATCAGAACCTAACATTACCCTGGAGGAACCGAGGGCAGAAGCTGGTCCTAAAATATCTCCCTTTCCTTTAAAACAGATCATTTAATAAATATAAAGACCGTGGTGTCTCCAAGCCAGGTGATGCATCATTTTCACCAGCGCAGATCAATGGAAGAAGCAACCCACATGTCAAAGTTGGAAGATGCTTTGATTCTCCTCAGGGCACCATATAACTTAGTATACTCTCTTTTTTCATCTGCAGAATCCCACATCTGTGGCTTCTCTTTGTCCTACCTAATCTCGACCTAGGAGTGACCTACCCGGCAGTATTTATCTTTCAGAAAGACAACACTGACCTGGAAAAACACAGCAAACTCTTGACTAACTACACTAGCGTGTCATTGAAGCTATTGTCGATCATGGTACAAAACTGGCAAGATAATATTGAGGGATGGGATCTAACTTGCAGAAGATTCTTCCTTAAATTGCAGATTTTATAGGAGAAAGGAAGAACCTGGTGTAGAGACAGCAGGTGGGTTTGGTCCAAGTTGGTGGTGGTTATTATTAATAATTTTTTTACACACGTCTCTTCATTCCAGCTCTGAAGTTACATAGATTGGGTCCAAGAGTTGGTGGGCACAAGGTTGGCCTCCGATTCAAAACAGTCCATGTTCCTTCTTCTCATTTTGTTGTTTCCACTTGGGCATCTGGTAGAACTCGTCCTTGGATCTCCCAAAGATGTCATAAAAGTCTGCGTCGGACAGGTAGTACTGGAAGGAGAGAAAAAAATAATCAAAGAAACGGTCCAGGGGGACTGCTACCCCTTAAGAAGGGGGATTGAGGGTGTCAGCTGGAGGGATGAACCCACATAAGGGTGTGGCAGGGCCAACCCCAGAGTTGGGGAAGAGCCTGTGGGGCTAACAGGCTCAGAAACCCCTAAGACAGAGTGGGCAGGGTTGGTGGCCCTTTAAGGCTGTGAGGAGTTAAGGCCTGGCCACGCCCACTCTGCCTATATAAGAGAAGGGCTGAGTGACGAGAACTCAGTCTCTGCCAGGGAGCAGAAGAGGCAACATCTCCCTAAAGAAGCCTTTATGGTCTACGCTGTCCAGGGTGCTGACCGCTGGGGAACCAGGGTAGGACCCAGGTATTGCAGGAGGCTGTGCCCAGAAGGGAGCCTCTAGTCTGGGGAAGGCTTGGCCAGGGTCTGGAGATCAAAGGCCTGGCTGTGTGGACTTTGGGGGGTTGTTGGTGCCTGGCTCCTGAGGGCTGGAGAGACCAACCTGGGGCTGCAGGGTGTAAGTGGATGAGCCAGAAGCCCAGGTACACTGGACAAGTGAGTCCCAATAAAGGACTATAAGAAAAGACCGTCTGGACTGTGCAGATTGTGCCCTAGGAGGGTAGGAGGGGGTTCTGCCTTGGCCCGAGGCGGACAGTGCGTAGCAGGGGGAGAGCTAATTCCCCTGAGAGACACCCCAGCGCCCCCATGTGGCCCTGGGGGATCCCCCCTGCTACACGGTCCCTGGTGGTGGGTGGTACAAGGAAGGTGAACTCTGGAGAGCCCCAATATTGCAGGTGGTCTACAGGGCTTGCACTGGTCCCGGCGTATGTGGGCGTTTCATCCATAGCACCATTTATAGACCGAGCGGCCCATACCATGGGGGAACAATGCTGAGCAACTCGCACGTCCCAGCCCTGCTGAGTCTGCAATGGGCTCAGCATGGAACAAATAGGGAGTGCTGAAAAGAGAGAGGCAAGTGGACATTCACAAATATAATTCATGCTTTCGGATACCCCTCTGAATAGCCAGATTATATCCTGTTTCAGTTATTTTGGGGGTTCATTTCAGATATTTTGGTTTATTTAGTTATTTGATTTCTGTATTTCAGTCATTTCTGGAGTGTTATTTAGCATTACTGAAACATGGCTGAAGTATCCCGAATTCCCAAAATGTAACACCAAAATGAGCAAAATAACTGAAGTGAAATAGCCAAAACAGACATTCATTTTGGAAGAGGAATCGGGAACCAAACAGGGATTTGTATCTGCTTTCTCGGACCTGATTCAAAGCGGGTGAAATGGTCAGATACGGTGTTCTCCATGGGTATTGGTTTCCATTTTCCTTGCCAGTAGTGGTAGCAATATTGGATTGGGATCTGGGGTCCAGTCGGCCAACTCTGAGCCATAGACACACCGTGGGACCCGTTCCCTGTGGTGCAGGCTCATGCTCCCCGTCTCTCCTTTCTCCTCATTGACAAGCAAACAGAACAATACTGTCACCCACACCCCTTCTCAGATGCATCGTCACGGACTGTGCAGGAGTAGCTAGGATCAGCTCTCTCTCTAGACACGTTTTCAGGATACAGATTTGTTACATGGCAAAGTGCGTTCAGCATCCTGGGATGAATTGCCGTATCTGTAATTCTACCAACTGTTGCCCCCTGAGCTACCTCGGACTTTCCCTCAGCCTGAAGGGAAGCTTAATGATCTACACCAGCGATTCCGCAAGTGTGGTCCACGGACCAGTAGTGCCTTGAGACTACAGTCGGCGACGTACTGCTGCTCCCAGGACCCATATTAAACAATATCTATGATTCACCGAGTTGAAACCAATCGTAAATTTATTATCGGTCATTCCAGATAGTTTGGTTGTTATCCATTACCGGATTACCATGGTGGCTAACTGACAAACCTCACAGATAGATAATATCACAATACTTAACTAGTTTGCTATTACTGTTACCATATTACTGCACAGCTGAACGTTACCAGTTCTAGTCTGAAACCAGGTCCGGAGGAAGCAGAGGGCCAACAGTAAAAAGGAGATATGGACAAATGGCGATACAGTAAGCCGCACACTTGGGTATTGCATGGTAAATCAGTAAAATGGTGAAACAGTTGACTGCTGAAAAATAAACCACTTGGGTGCTTTTAGACAGACATCACATACGGCTCTTCTCTGCCTCGCGCATGGGCAGGTAAAGGCGGGCCTCAGATGTACAGGCAGAGCAAAGGCAGACCTGCTCTGCTCCAGCCACACCTGTGGGGCTCCGGAACATCCCAGAGTACCGCCAGCAGAGCAGGATGACCAAACCCGGGACACTGCTCTCGGATGGGGGTTGCCCCGGGCAACTCCACAGAGCTGCGGGCAGCAGCCTAGAGTGTTAGGCGATCGGCCTGTGCCTCTATGGTGTGTGTGTGTGTGGGGGGGGGACACTGCACGGGTGGACTGCGGCAGCTGTCGGGTCCATGTAAAACCCGGCGCAGGCAGAGCTGTGTGTGGGGAACGCAGAGCTGGTCATCCCTGAAGCGGATCAAGAGGGGCCAGGCCTGGGTTTGTCTACAGACACCCAGAGTGCTCGGTCGTTCCCAGATTGGATCGGATACCATGGATCTGACCAGTTACCAAACGTCACTGGGTAATGATTTCAGCTTGAGGGGGAGAATATAGGGGGCTTGAGGGAGCTAAAATACAGACCCCACTTTTAACAGCTCATCTTCCCCTCCTATAGCTGGTAAGGTGTGGATCAGATGTGAGGAGGAGTGCGTAAAGAATTCACTCACCACTAAGTAACTCAGCCTTTCAGTCACACACACACCCCATACACCCCCCCCGTACTCAGATATTTTGGAGCATTAACTCTCTCCTTTGGGCCCTCCCTTCAGAACCAAGGACAGCTCCCAGCGCAAGCCTCCTACCCAGTGCCCGGCTCCCTGCACCTACTGCTCTTCCGCAGGACTAGAGGGATGAGCAGGCAACCCTTCAAAAGCCCATTGCTCGCTCCATGACGACGTTCTAATTGGGGGTGGATGAAGGGGACTATAGCCCTCCCCCCATTATCACGTCCAGCTTTGCTCTGTTGCACCAACCACAGCTGCTGCCCAGTGGCCTTGGGTCCCTGGTGTGGGCAGTACGGGGGCTGGAGACTGTAATTTCTGCATGCTGGTCACGGGCAACACATGCACATAAAGGCCTCCATGCCCCTGGAAACGGCCATGGCACCTGCCAGGAGAGATGCTGCTAGTTTGCATCTAGATGCTGCTAGTCAACCTACTAGGGATGTGCGAACAGAATGCGGTTGAAACCCGAGTTTGGATTCGTTTGTTTGGTTCGGCGGAGTTCGGTTTGGCCGAACATTTGAAAATAGCACTATCAGTATTGATACCGATTCCGAATTCGAAGATTTATTTCCAGTATAATTTGGCCCTGAAACAACCCCTGGTCTCCACCCCTGGTGTCAAGAAGTCTTCTCCTCAGCTGCCTCTCCCTTCCAGTCACTCCCGAACTCGACCGAACACGACCAAACTGTTCGGCCAGTTTCGAATTCGGTTCAGACGTTCGGTTTGGACGTTCCGTGCGAACTCCGAACATCCGAACCGCGTTCGCACATCCCTACAACCTACTACTCGAAGGTTGACAGTGACTCCATTGGTCCCAATAGTTTACTGTAAAGCACGTCTAGTAGCGCTAGAGAAATGATAAGTAGTAGCAGCTTTTGCCCAAGTTCCATGTTCAACCGGGAGCTACGCCATTCAGTTGCTTGGCAACCGGTTTTTTACCTCTTTTTTGGTGGGATCCACTCCTTCTGGGAGCTCATCCATCGTCTTGTTGATCAGCACCTCTCTGGAGTAGGCTTCATTCCCGTTTGCCACCTGCGACGGGACACTGTTGTTATTGCTGTAGTTGTTGCTGTCATCAATATTGTTGTTGATGGTGGCGGCGGCGGTGGTGTGTGGCTTATACGCAGGGGAAGTCCTCTCTGCTCCTGAGCTGGGCTGGCTGGGAGCACTGGTGTTGGCGTTTCTCTTGTTCAAGCTGGTATTGTTAAGATCCTGCCAAGTAGATGAAAACCTGTGAATAGGGTGCCAAGCTCAGCCTAGGGCCATTATTTTCTCCTTGGATACCTAATCGCTCCACAGGAAAAACGGGTCAGATTTTGAAATGCAATCAAGTCAGACTGAAAGGCCAAATACACCTTTGCTTAGAGCTTCCAAACTATCAGAGCAACCTGATTCTTCCATAAGGTCCTTCAGCCCTGACTAGAGCTGAAAGGAGTATCCACAAAACGTCAAATTTCCAGAACCTGAATTGAACAAAATATTTTGGGTACTTTTTGCTACCAGAAACATCTGTTTTTTTATTGGATGCTCAAAATACCAGAAACAAGTATACCAAAATACTGAATTTGTCCCAGGTTTTGGGAATTTGTTCAGGTATTATTTTGGGTTTTCAGGTCATTTCGGGTACTTGAAAAACTGGTAACCAAAATTTTAGCTTTTCAGATACTCTAATGGTCTTCAGGTAACAATTCAGATACCTGAAATGGCACCCGTAAATGTGGGTATTACCCACGATACCAAATCAGGTACCTGTTTCATGAACTAAAAATTGAAGTACCGTGTTGACCAAGTGCTTTATAAATAGCCCACCAATGAATCGGACAGCCTAATTTTCATTGGAATGATGTCCCAAAGATGTTCAGACTGGTTACTAGCCTGAGGAAGGGTTCTGTGTGGCTCAAAAACTTGCATATTCTCACCCAGAGATAGAAATCCTATAAAAGAGATCACCTCAACCACTTTGTGTCTCCATCTGTTAAACTTTGGGGACCAACATGACAAAACCACTCTCTATACTGAAGCAGCTAGACATTTCCAGAAACGTGGAAATTGTTTTATCTGATTCCTCTCCCAGACAAGTTTCAAAGCCTCAAGTGGTTTCTTCAAACTTCCTCTAAGACAGACATGGAAATTCACTTCAAGAACAGATGCAACACCCAGTGATCAGACAGCCAATGAACCCAGTTACAATTTTACATGCTGAATACAAGGGCCATACTTTTGTCATTTACATTTGGTTTCTCATCATCAGAGTCAACACCACCACCCAGTACCGAGACAGCGTTGTTAATCCCTCAACCAAAGACTCAAAATTGCAGCACTGCGTACTACTAGTAGTGCTATAGAAATGATAAATAGTAGTAGTAGCAGTAGTAGTAGACAAAGCAGACCACATAACGTAAGTCAGATAGTAACGTTCTGCCCTCAAACGTCTTTGTGCTGTTGGGGTCAATCAGAGATTAATGTCGAACTAATAGGTTTAAAAACAACAGCAGCAGGACAAGCATCTGTCTGTGATGCTGTAGGGTTAGGGAATCCTGCCTCAGAGACGACGGTTGAAATAAAAAACCCTGCAAGTTTTTCTAACCCGGCAATTCTTTGATTATACCCATTTCACTGATGGTTACACTAAAGTACACAGACCATACCCTAGATTTAACGGCACAGCTGAGAACATAAAGCACCTGCAAGTCTACCCTGTATCACACCTCCTCTTCCAATAACCTTTCTGCTTTTCTTATTAAAAAGGTATAAAAAGTGAAAACAAGCTCCCACCATGACAGATTTAGTAATCTCTGGGTGTTACAACTCCGTTCCAGTCCACTCACCACAGTGATCTCCGATATAGAAGACACATCTCCTAGATTGCTCTTCATATCCTCATAGGACTTGCCATCCTAAGAGAAAGAAGAGTTATGACAATCCAATCCCTGGGAAAAAACCACCTGACTTTTCCATTGGACAAGATGAAGGTGCAATAAAAATGTGTTCCTGTCCTAGTTTACCCACGGTGGCATTTTTGGCAGCGTCCAAACAGACCCTACCATGTGCTGTCGCTGAAATGACCAGTGGTAGACGGACTGCAGAAAAATGCCACCATAGGATAAAGCAGGGGCAAGGCGGAGGTGCTGATGCCGGAGTCTGCTGGGCAGTGATCTTTCAGGGCCCTGGGGAACTACAAATTACTGGCCCACAGGGCCCTTCTCACCCTCCAACTCCAAGATCCGTGCTCCCCACATGCTGTGCCACCCCCAACCCTGCACAACCACTACTGCTGCCTGCCCCCCACCTCCACACTCCAGTACAGAAGGACAAGGCAGGGTGCGTGGAAGGGCTTTGGGGAAAACGCCACCCCACCCACTGGGTGCTCACCTGATGCTGTCATCATCATGGACTGGAGAAGAGGCGGGTGACAGACAGCGTGTGGGAGAGGGGCCCAGAATCAGCAGGCAGGGTAAGAGGGGACTCAGAACTGGTGCACGCCGCAAGTAAGTGGCACGTGCCACAAGCAGCCAGGAAGCAGCATGGGGGAGCCCAGCTGCAGCACCAGCAATTCTGTCTTGTGGTACCCAGCCAGGCCCATCCAAGGGGGGGCCCCGGGAAGGTTACCCAACTTCTCTCTACTTTGCTGCCATCGGTGGGGACCGTGTGGTGGGAATTCTAGGCAGCCCCTAAAGTGCACTGTGGAGCACAGAGTCACGGGCCTTCGCCTGCTTCTGCAAAACAGGATGCAGTCATGGTGACTCACGCTCCCCTCTGTGTGCGCACGAGTGATGATGTCACTTCCCTTCCCTCATCCTCTTTACCCACATTTGGAAAGTGTTCGGGGATTTACAGGAAGGGATAGGAATTGCTACCACATCCATGGTTTCTCAGACGCTCCACAATTCCACCCCTCTTCCCTCAGTAACTTACACTCCACTTGTATGGATCCCAGGCGGTGAACCAGCCCGTGAAGGTCAGTGGTTCATAGCCTTGCTTGACCATGATGATCGCGGTTGCCAAGTCTCTACCTGCCGGGTGAGTCTTCAGATACTCTTTGGCCGAGGAGACGGATTCGTCCTTTTCGTAAGCATTGGCAGCTTTGCCAACCCAGAGGAAAATCTACAGTGAAAAGGGTGGGGGAAAAGGGAAGCCGGATCAGAATCTGCTGGAAAAGGGGTCTATTTGGTGACTCTTTCCTGTGAGCTGTGATCACGGAACAATTGATCCTATTTTTGAGGCTCATTCTAACATCCTCTGCCTCACATGGGTGTAATTATTGTGGGGACATGGTGGGGTGGGGGGTGAGGGGGGCAGGCTGTTCCCCACAAAGTTAGGAGTGTGAGGGATGGCAGTAGCCCCATCTCCCACTAAATTTTTCAGATAACTCCCAGAGGGGAGTGGCAGCGAGTGGAAGGGGTATTTTCCTCGGTCTGGAGCGTCAAAAACCCATTTGCCTTAAGCCTCTAAAAAAGGGGGTGGTGAAGTAAGATGAATGACTAATTACTCCTGTGAATTTCCCCCATGGACTGGATAGGAGATGGGGCCGAGGTGTGTAAGGGGCGTGATCAGGACAGGAGAAGGAAGAGGAGAGGCCAGAACATGGATTTATGTCACGGATCTATCCCCTGTCCTGGAGTGCAACGCACTCATCTCCCCTCTCTTCCGCGGAGCTCACACCTTCAGAGTAGAGACCAGTTCCAGGGGGGGGCGAGATCCAGGAGCTGAAAAGGGGCCAAATAAAAACCAGGCATGGGCCAAATTTGGCCCGTGGGCCGGAGGTTCCTCACCCCTGCAGCGTAAACATTCTTTAAATAGTTCCAAAATTTGTTATTTCAGCAAACGTCCAGGTGCCGAGAAATGGGAATTTCCTGGTCAGGGGAGGGGCCTGGAATTCTGGACCCTATAAATATTTCTGTGTTGGCTTTGCCGCCTACTCACTGGGTGACCTTGAAGAAGCCACGTAACCTCTTTGAGACAGTTTTCCTGTCTGCAGAATGGGTTGGATTGAATTTGCCCAGTGCAGTTATTAATTATTATTATTATTAGTAAGCATTTATATAGCGCCAGCAGTGTACCTGGCACTTTACAATTGTTGTTATTAGAGAGAGGTCTGGTCTCTGCCCAATGGGCTTACAATCGAAGATGGACATGGGTGAGGGGAATACGGGGAGAGATGGAGACACACACATTCCCATTTATTACACATGGGGAACTGGGGCTGAGAAGATGCAACTTGCCAAAGGGCACCCAGTGAGTTCATTGGCGAGGGTGGAATTTGAACCCTGGCTTCCCAGGTTCAAGTCCAGCACCTTATCCACTACACCACACTGGCTCCAATATCCTCTATTTATCGGATATTGGTAAAGATCCTGAGATAAAAGATGCCGCTTTGCCTTTCAGACAAGTGTGGAAACAAGCCACGGCAAACGGCTACGCAGAGCAAGCTTCCACCTAAATGGAAAACACCTTCCCGCTAACCTCCTCCCAGGTGTCTAGTAACATGACGTCATCCTCGTCCAAGTCGTCCTGGCCGAAGCCCACCACCTCCGTCATGATGAAACGCCCCGTCTGATTGGAGCACTCAAATAGGCGGGGCTGGTATCGGACAACCCTCTCTTGGAATCTAGAGCATGCACAGCAGAGAGAGGGGAGAACCATGAGAATGTGGGCTCAGACATTAATCCAGTCACCACTAGAGGTCAGGCTGGTTCACAACAGCAAGACAGCTGTGACGGAAAGGAGTTGGATGGGCTTTTGAGCAGGTGGGTGAACCTGCCTGAATTTTGAGTTGACCACTTGGGACCCTCAAAAATAGACAGAAAATTCATCATGTGAAATCCCCGAGCTTTACTTGGCTTCCACTGGAGATCACTGATTCAGCCAGTCTCCTGTGGAGAGCATAAGCGCGGCACTTCTGGCCCAGCATCCTGTCTCCAACAGTGGCCAGCGCTGAGCGTAGTTGGGCAGTGTGTAGAAATCGCCTTGACAGAGGGATCCATTTTCTGTCATTCACTCTCGCCCCCTAGCAGTCAGCTTAGCTCAAGGGAGAGTTTCTACCAATTGCCCGTCTTTATTTATTAGCTCGCAAAGAGGGGTGAAACAAGCAGCTAAATTGCTGCTCGTGAGCAGTTCTTGGTATGTCAAACACTGGGACCCAGAGCTCGATCCTGGTCCGAGTACTCAGAGAGAAACATTCATTTAAAAAAAACAGAATTTAACAAAGTTGTTCCACATGCACAAAATGGCCGCTGGGCCCTGAAACGAAGGCCCCTCTTTGGAAGCTCTCACTGCTGCTGTCCTTCTGCAAGCGCTGCTCAGCTACAGCAGCACCTTATTGGCTGTTGGAAGACCTGTGCCATCATCATCATCATCATCATCTCCATAGTGAAAGGGAGTGAGAGGGGCCAGTACTGTTGGGGGTGGTGTGTGTGATCAGGGTATCTGTCTGCCTGGGAGCAAAATGTGGCCTGCAGCCAGGTTTTATTTGCTCCCTTTCCAATTCCTGGATTTGGCTCCCCCCCCCCCCCAAAAAAAATATCTAGCCCCTTCTCTCAAGTAGAGTTGCCATGCCTCCCCTTTAATCCAGGATGCTTATGAAAAATACATGGTTCAGGGCTGCACTGATTCCAAGCACAGTGGCCCTCTTCACAGACACTCTAACCCTGATCAAATGGGGGTTACATTTTATTATACATGTTGCAGGGCACCCATAGAACACACCTGCAACATGTATAATAAAATGTATCCCCCATTTGATCAGGGTTTGCGTGTCTGTGTGAAAAGGGCCTGTAGGAGTGTGGCTCACAGAGAAAGCAGCCCCCCCCATTACTAATTCCCCTCTCCCGTCTCTCTTCCAAGCACCAGTTATCACTGGGATTGGATAGATATTTCTGAGGGTATTTACGGAACCATTCCATTTAATGGGGGCCATGCGCATGTCTCCTCCCTTAGGACTGATCTACGCAGATTCAGCCTCTGCAAACCTTGGCACATCTTACCTCTTGTCGCTGGCATAGGGGGCTTTCCCTCCCAGGGCGACCCAGAACTCAGATGGCTCCTGGCCCTCCAGAATGGTCTGTTTGTCCCGTTTGGAGATGATGTTGCCGACATTCTTTGCCATCTCTCGCTCATCCCCACTGCAGCCCTGAGTAAGAATGTAAGTAGTGCCATACCAGGTCAGACCAATGATCCATCTAACCCAGTATCCTGTCTCTGACAGTGGCCACCTTCAGTGGCTTCAGAGACACAACAGATCATAATGAAGTAATCCATTTCCTTCTGTTACTCCCTGCTCCCAACTATCAGAGGTCTCATCGCCCGGCCAGCTTCACTAATAGCCATTTAGGGATTTATCCCACTAAACTTATTCAATCCTTTTTAAAAACCCAGTTATGCTATTGGCTTTCACAGCCTCCTCTGGCAAGGAGTTCCACAGGTTAGTTGTATGGTGAATGAAAAACTACTTCCTTTTATTTGTTTTCAATATGCTGCCAGTTAATTTCAGAGGGTGTCCCCTAATTCTACGTGACAAAGGAACAAGTCAGCGCAAAGGGCAGATGAGCCGTACGTTTGTGCTGCTGCTGTCCTCTGCCAAGCATAATTGGATCTGCCTAGACACTCAAAACTAAAGCTCTCCTTAGTGCATGAGCTAGAGAGCTACAGTCAGGGAAAGACTCTTTCTCCTCTCAAATGGTAGAGGACTTGTACTGTCCTTTTCCAAGCGCTGCTCAGCTTGGAGTCGTTATTGGGACACATTTTGGCTCCTTGACGTGGAATGGTAACTCTAAGCCACAGACCAGAGGCAGTGGCCGGCCCAGACTCCCTCAAGCCTCACTGCAAATCTTTTAGGTCTCCTCACCCTTGCGGGGTCTTGTCTTCCCTCCCACCAATGCTGCCCTGGGGAGTGCTGGGGGCACAGCCACCTGGAAACAGAGCACCGGTGGGCTGTGGTGGGCCTTGGCCACCTGAGCACTGAGTAAGATGGGCCCCATAGCAAGCCCTTTGGTTGCTATGGCAGTTGCTCCACTACTGAAGTGTGACTAACAGTGGCAGAGGTAGGCCTCAGGCCTTTGTGCGTTGCTGCTGCTGCCACCACTTCTTTACCTTCCCGCACCACAGGTAGCAGACTTGGTTGGTCTTAAGTAGGAAGACGTCGTTCGAGTTGAGGGAGGAGGCACGGGCCGGCACCTCGATGGTTTTGGTGTTAAACTCATCAGTGCCTCTCACTTGGAAGAGTCGGATGGCGGGCTCGGGTTCGCTCTTCTGAGCACGGCTCGTACCCCCCTGAGAAAGGCAAATTATTCCATGAGGAAAAAGCTAAAAGATCACTGAGGAAAAGCCAGGACCTAGGATTTTTGCCCATAGCCAGGGACCCACGTTCATGGCATTTACCCCATTGCCGCCAATGGGGAAGACGCAACGAGCACAGGTCCCTGTCCATAATGCCTGGGGATAAAAGCACAGGAGGCGCGGCTGTCAAGTCAGTCTGTATCTGGGCAGAGGCTGGAGAAGGAGCTCAGCAGCTGGTCGAAGCGGCAGCTAAAAGAGCCCGGTGGGGGAATGGCCTGGATGCCTAGAGCTTGGATGCTTGCTGTAGCCTCTCCGAGAGAGGTTTCGGACTGTAGATCTGGAACTTGGTATGTCTGGACTGTCACATAGTAAATACACTTGCACTCGGTAGTGGAAAATGGTTGGAGCAGTGTGGCTCCTTGGGAACCTGGTCTTCACAAACTCCGTGGCCTAAGGCCGTCCTGCCCAGGCCAGAGCCCTAGAGTAGAGCTGAAACTAGTATCTGCCAATATCCGGTATCCAGCCTGAAACGGAACGGTATCCAGTTAGCACTGGGTGGCTATTTGGGTTAGCAGGATTATCGATTTACCACAACACCAAGAATTACCATTTACTGCATTGCTGTTTACACAAACCATACATATTTTTTGTTTGTTTGTTGTGTGTTTTGTTTTTACTTACTCTCTTCCTCCTTCGGGACCTGGTCTTAGAGAAGTAACAAGTAACATTTGGTAAAGTGTCAGTATATGGTAATCGAGCTTGGGTATTGACCTCTGCAGTAACCAGTTAGTTAGCAAACAACCGCCAAACTCACCAGAATACCGGATATTAACCACAGATGGTTTTTTACTATCCGTTTCAGCACTACCCTGGAGCTGGGCTGGGCAAATCATCTTCTCCTTCCCAGCATCAGGAGGCTCTTCAAGTCCAATTACCTCATAAACAATCAGGTTGCCTTTAAAGATGGAGAGGAAATGTTGGGGCTCCTTGCCCATGGTCACCCTAACTTGCACTGGCTCATCCCCGTACTTTCTGTCCAGCTCCACGGCATTGAAGGCACAGGCAGTGATCTCATCCACGGAGGCGTGGCGGCCCTAGGAAGAACAGAAAGAGAGAGGCCTTCTCTTGCAGTGTAGGAGACAAAGGGACAGGAATGTTTTGCAAAGATGACTGCTGGACCTTAGCAACCAAATCCTGCAACTCATGGCCCTGGTTTCCCCCCCACCCCCCACCCCACTGTTTTCACCTTTAAAGCCAGAGGAGGGGAATCCTGAAGCCAAACTGGACCTGTGGTTTTTATTTGGCCCCATTCCAATTCCTGGATCTGGCTCAAGGGAGAAGGGAGCAGAGAAGGGGGGGAAGAGGGGAATCGCCAGCAACATCCCATGCTGGCCACTGTCAGAGACAGGATACTGGGGCTAGGTATGACCCAGCATGACAATGTTGGGATTGATGGGATTTGAACCCAGGTCCATTTCCAACATTATCCACCACTAAAGCTATGGGACTCTTTGGGGAAGAGCTGAGATTTCTTGTATTCTCTACAAATTCTGGGCTTCCAACTAAGGAGCCAATCCCTTTTGTTTTGACTTACTTGCCACATATAGATGATGTAATGCAGTTTGCCTGATTTCAGGTAGCTGTACAAGACCAGGTAACAATCTCCTCCGTAGAACTGCCCATACGTCTTGGGCTCTACCGGCACCATGTGCAGATCCTCAATCCTCCACACCTGCACAGAAACCCATTCCATCAGGGGGGAGGGGGCGGGGTGGATTTTGTCTGTGCCAGAATTGGCAGTTTCTTTTTCAGAGTCACAATGAAGTGCAGGCTCTTTAGTCATTTGTCCCGTCCCTCCCAGGTTGTTTGGTTGTCCGGAGAGTTGAATATTCTTTTATTTGTTTGTTTGGTCACCTCACTTTTGGCTACTGCACATGTCCAAATTGCCAAAATTTGCCAAAGTAAGGTGGCAATGACAGCAAGCTGCAACCCCCTGGGCTGGGGACAAACCGTGAGTGATGGGACCCCTGCTGTGAGTGTCATGCGGAGGAGGAGCAGTAGCAGCGGAGAGCTGGTGGGGAAAACATTTGCCGGGAACAGAGGGACAGACTGTGGCCAGCCCCCCGCTCTTGAGACTCTGATTGAGGGGGTGTGGTATTGTGTGCCTGAACCGGCACCGGCACCGACACCTAGATGTCAGCAGCCGCTGCCGCGTGTGAGCAGTGGGCGGGGCCAATTGATTTCCAGACCCCTCATACAGGAGTCGGGGATGGCTGATGGCCGTGCCGGTGGCACGTACCGAAGGGCCACGGCCAAAGGGCCACGGCCGAAGGGCCACGGACGAAGGGCCACGGACGAAGGGGTGTGCCCTTTGGTTGGGCCCGCCAGGTGGGGCCAGGAGAGAAGGTTGATCCCATAAGAGTATGGTGGGAGGGGGAATTGGTAAAGCGAGGTATTCGCATCCTGGTGAGAGCAGATGGGGAAGGGGGGGGGTCATGGTAAGAGTGGGAAAGGTTTTTTTTGGGGGGGATTAAGATAGTATGATATGTTCTTAGGAGTTAGTTTAGAGATGGAAGGGATGATTTCCGCTTGTATGCTGTATAATATAAATAATTTCTAAAGCTTTGTGAGGTAAGGAAGGGAGTGGAGTATGTTACTGAGTTAGAGAAGGAATGTGTATATGATTTCTTGTTATGTATTGAAGATTATGTTATTGAAATTTGGGATGAGGATTGACCCCCACCCCCTCCAGATGAGAGCAGGAGGATGGGTGGGAGTTGAGGGGCTCCCTCCCTGGTGACAGCAGAGATGGAGCATATGGAAAGGCTGATGTTGAGAGGTTGTGATATATTGTAATAATGATGATGTATTTGTATTATATAAAAATATGTCAGGGTGGGAGAAGTGGGGAAGGAAGTTGTAGATTTGCCCCTCTCGGGTGACAGCAGAGATGGGGTAAATAACAATATGGGATGGGATGATGAGGATAGGTTTTGAGGTACTGAAGGATGATTTGTCAATAATTTTGTACTGAATTTTAGTGTAGTCTATATTTAGACATGAAATTTTTCTTTTTGTTATTTATTGTGAAATGTTGTTTTGTGTATTTCTACTTTTGTTGTGAGCTGCCTCAAGTCACCTTCGGCGAGAGAGAGCGGGATACAAATAAAAAGTGAAATGAAGTGAAAGTGAAAAAATGAAATAGCCAAATGACCAAATATCTGGACAACTAAGTAACTGAAAACCCACCCGAAGTGACTCGAAAATCCATCAAAGGTAGCCCCAAATAGCAGCGATTATCCATTTCAGCAGACACAGTTCAAATCGGGGAAATTCACCAGAAATTATATTCACCACAGATATTCCTTTCAGCCCTCTGAAGCAGCCTGCAGGGCAATTCCCCCCAGCCCCTCTGAATACTCTCTCCCCCTCACCCCACATGCTTCCAGGGTCAAAGGGTGGCATGACTGGGGTAGGGTTGAATCCCAGTCCCTCCTCTTACACAGATAAAGCACTGATTCCAGGGACCGTGAACACGATCCGATAAAACCAACGCTCACCTCCACTTTCCCTGAGGCATCGTCCGGCATTCTCTGCTCAGCAGCTAGCTCCGGCCTGGCGTGCAATTCGGTAATGTCAAATTTCACTTGATCCACCGTGGCTAGATATAAAAACCAGAGCACGTGGGTTAACTTAACTGCCTGTATTTTTTAAAAAACGGGTGAGAGAAGGGGAGTGAGTGCGATGGGATGGTTGGGCTTTTTTTTCCTATTCCCCCCCCCTCCCCTTTTTCTTTTTTGAGGGGAGATTTTTGGGGAGGGGGATTTTTCCTGCTGGTTTTAGATGTACTCTTTTTTTCATTATTGTAACGTGGGGGCCCTAGGCTGGGCAAGGGACTCCAAGTGAGCTGCCCGGAGCCTTTTTTGGGCAGGGTGGGACAGAACGGATGGATGAGTGGGAGGAACAGAATGGCTGGGACCGGGGAGGGGAGGGATTGATTTTGTGGTGGTGGATGAGGATGATGATGGATACAATTATTGTAAGCCCTCTTAAGCCATTTGGGGGATGAATTGAAAATAAATACAAAGCGTAAGAAGAGTTACTCAGACGTCCTATAACACACTTACGTAATGGGGGAGGGGAGGGAGGCGCAAGCGTGTCAGCGTACGCAGCCAATCAACGGTTGTGCGTTTACTACCTGCCCACGCTTACTGGTTACATCAGGGGCAGGGAACCTTTTCTGTCCCCGGGGCTGTGTTGGAAGTGAATCCAGTCTCTGAGAGGGCCACACCGAAGTTGAGGGCAGAGGTGCCAAAGGGGGGCACTCAGGAAGAGGAGGGTCCAGGTGGGGGATCTGTCCCCCCTGCCCTCCTCTCCGCTCCCTTCCCCCGAGCTCAGTTTTTCTGTGCGTGCGGGTCAGATCCAGGAGCTGGAAAGGGGCCGAATAAAAACTAGCTGCGGGCTGCATTTGGTACGAAAGGGGGTGTTTGCACTAGAAAAACATATCCGCCTCGTATCAATTCACGCAATGTCAAAGCCGTAAGGATGAAGCACACTAAGGAACAGCCAACCCCAGATGACTGGCTAAAAGTATCTGGTTTTATCTGGCTAAAAGTAACACAGTCGGAGGAGGGAGAGGGACCCATTTTTGATAAGTCTTCAGGGCCCGGGAGGTTGAGGGGGTGGGGGTGAGGCCTGCCTGGTCTGGGCCTGGCGGTGCGGCCGGCGAGGCCTAGCAGCGGAGGTGGGGGAAGGGGAACTGCGGGGCCCGGCGACTGCGAGGCCTGCGGGGCCTGGTGAGGCCTCATCGGGTGGTGGGGGACCCCCCCGGGGTCTGGCCTCATGGGGGGAGGGGAACCTCGTGGTGAGGCCTAGAAGCACATGGAAGGGGGCCCGGGTGAGGCCTACCCTCGCAGTGAAGTCTGAGTGAGGCCTAGCCGAGTGGTGGGGCCTGGCCTCATGGTAAGGCCTAACGGTGGGGGGGGGGGG
>QEPC01003143.1:7586706-7597806 GCA_003113815.1 Sphenodon punctatus | reverse complement strand
GGGTCTTGTGGTGAGGCCTGGCCTCGCGGTGGTGGCAGTGGGCTTTGTGGTGAGGTCTCGCAATGGGGGTGTCTGGCCTCGTGGTGAGGCCTGGCCTCACGGTGGGGTGGGGGGTGGGGTCTGGTTTGGTGGTGGTGGGAGGGCTGGGCGGGACCTGGCCTTGCAGTGGGGGGCGCGCCTAGAGAGGATATTGTAATACAATATCCCTATCAATTCCACCGGGCCCCCTTTCCTGGAGAGAGAGCGCTTGAGGCACCAGCAGCAGTATCTGGCGGGTAAAGCGACAGCAACAGGTAGGCGAGAGCAGCGCAGCTCTAGGGGGGAGCTGGAGGTGTCGTTGGGGAGCCTGCCTTCCACAGAGACGGCCAGAGTAAGGTTTGGGTGAGCTGCGCTGCGCATCTACAGGGAAAGAAAGGAAGCAAGGAACTTAACTGAGTTGCCACTGAGTGAGAACTCTTGTCTGTGTGCCCTTGCTGTTGCTTGTGTTTTAAATAAAGAGTTGTCTTTTTAACCAATATCTGTGTCCTGTGCTCTCTTTCTTCCATGTGGGGACAAAACACAGATTTAAATGCTCTTTCTTGCATATTGATTTCATTGACCTGATGGGTTAACATGGCATGGGGGGGGGGAGTGGGCGGGGCCCATGGGGAGTGGGGGGGGCCCGTGGGGAGTGGGGGGGCTGTGGGGAGTGGGCGGGGCCCATGGGGCCCCGCATTTTCTCTTCGCCCTGGGCCCCGCAATTTGTAAGGCCGGCCCTGCTAGAAAAACATATTTGTCTCATTATTTCACTCCATACAAGCAATGTCAAAGCCATACGGATGAAGCACACTAAGAAACAGCCAACCCCAGATGACTGGCTAAAGGTATCTGGTTCATAATCGTTATAGAACACTGGATATACACATTTAAGAATGAGGCAAGGGCTTTCCACAAACTAGGGGATCCATTCCTTAATTATGGGCAGCAAAACCCATTCATGTGACTAGCCGCTACAAAACCATAAAGAAAGTAAGTTACCAAGAACATAACAATGAGCAATTGCCTTTCTATTAATGTCAATTCTACTATAGCGAATATAAAAACATGAGGCATTAATTTTGATGTTATGGTATGAAATGAATTTTTTTTTTATCTTGAGGTTTACTCATTTGAAGCATGAGCATTTATACTTCTGCAAATTGTGAAGTCGATCCAAAACCTGCATGCATGAAGGCTGCACTTGATGCGTGCGTTTTGCCTGCACACCGCATTCTTTGCACCGGCATTGCACACAGCTAGCTTGTGTGCAGCGTTTAGGATCAGGCTTTGTATCTGTTGGAAAAACCTTCAACAAACAGAAATAATAGAACAATTTTTGTTTTTTTGGAAATAGCTAAGAAAGAGCTACTAGTGGTTATGAAGGTTCTCACCAATCTTGCCGATGTTGTAAGTCTTGCCGAGTCCTTGGGTTTCTTCCTTTTCTGACCAACTGCGGAACAGCTGCTTGAACATGGCCGACTCTGCCCCATCGTTTATCACCTCCACGTTGGTGGTAGCAGGATACCCCTTGGCTTGGATGAAACCCTGCAGGGATTCCCAAAAGGACATCAGAGAGGTCACTCAGGGCTCCCCTCAAGGTCAATGGAAAAACTCCCATTGACTTTAATGGTGGTGAATTGTCATGCCTGCCTCCAAATAGGAACATGAGCAGAGGTACTTGAGCTTAACCCAAATACCCGTAAGGGTGATAAGTGAAACAATAGCCCCAAGTGTGGGCTATGAGTGTCATGTGCCACTCACCCACATCCGGTAGGTGTTCACACCGAACAGATGGAGATGTGTGAGTGTCAGCCACACTCGCAGCCCTGCACACGGACCCTCCTGAAAGGAACCCAGAAGGAAGGGTCCCATTGCTGGATGAATCCCCCATGCTGGTCTATTTCAAGCCTAAACCCGGCTTGGAGGAGATTTTTTGGGGGGTGGGATCCTTGCCAGCACTGTGCTCCTGGAGGGGATTCTCCCACCCCAGTCAGTGCCAAGCCAGGAAACACTTCCTGACTTGACACTGACAGCGGGGTCTTGAGACTGGCGTGTGGTGCCTCCGCGCATCAGTCCATCAGGAGCAGGGCATTTGCCGCGATTCGCATGACATGGAAACTTACAGCTCTTCCGTCGTTTTTGCCATTTTCTGATACTTTTTGCATGTTGAACCCAAGCCCCGTGTGTGCCCTGCACGCACCCCCGGGGGCTGTGGAGTTGAAACCTTGCTGGCTAATCACTGGGAAAGTGCTGGAAATTGCCAAAAGTGCCGTAAAACTGCTGTAAAACGGTCGTAAACGTCCCGGAAAGTGACAGATGTCACCAACAAATCCCAGAAAGTGACCAAAAAATGGCAGAAGGGCAGACTCACCAGAAACTGAGAAAGGACCAATGGACCCTGCAAGCTCTCCCGAAAGGCTGGTATTTCCCTTTGTAATGGGGACGCTTGCTCTCATCTCAGCCCTAGCTGTGAGCGGGCCCCGTTTGTTTTCTTCCAGCTGGGGAAGGAAACAAGTGAGGCTCATCACAGCTGACACGCAGCGGCTCTGCGAGCCGGTCTTGAACCCTTTGATCCATTTCAAGCTAGGAAAGTGCTTTTTTCAAACATGCCCCTTTTCAAACATCATGATATTACAAGCTTCAAAAAAGAAGCGTGGCCATGTCAGAAAGGGGCGGGCCCCCTCTTTGCCTCCAACATGGCCACACCCTCTCTCTAAGGGGCATGAGGTCATGGTGCTCAGCAAGGGGGTGTGGCTATGTCCAAAAGGGGCGCCCATTGCCGCTGGCCAAGAGGCGGGGCCAGGTATTTATTTAGAAACTTGATACCCTGCCCTCTCTTGGCACTGGCAATTCAAGGCGACTTACAATAAAAAGTTATAAAATACAGAAATAGAGAGAACACACAATTTAAATAGGGACATAGAACATTAAACCCCCATAAAACCAAATTAACACACATACACCCTTCCCTCCCCTCACACAGGTAGGAGCCAGCACGATGCAAATATAACCCCTTGTACCTGGCTCCTGGCACGCAGGGGCCTCAAGGGTCACCCAGTTCCTTGCTCCAAGGCAGAATTACCAACTGTGCGAGCTAGTTCTGAGTGACTTTCTGGGGAGGCTGCTTTGAACGCAGAACGTACCACAGCTCGGCTGAAGGCCG
Source organism: Sphenodon punctatus (assembly GCA_003113815.1). Lineage (NCBI taxonomy): Eukaryota > Metazoa > Chordata > Lepidosauria > Sphenodontia > Sphenodontidae > Sphenodon > Sphenodon punctatus. The sequence continues at coordinate 7,594,625 of QEPC01003143.1, read as the reverse complement.
CTTTCCTCTCCTCTTTGCTGGAGTCTTTTCCTCGCCAGACGAAGATTTTAAAGCCACCTTGGTCTAGAATGTGACAGTCCTAGATCAAAGTCAGAATAAACAAATTAGGGCCCCTGACATGGAACCTCAGTCAGGTGGACCTTGACACGAATGCATGGAAAGCAATGGAAGTAGCTTGATTTACCTCCTGCTGAGGATCAGGCCTTCTGCTCAGGGAAGGGTGCTGTGCTAATCATTGTCAGGGGCCTAGCTTCATTGTGTTTCCTCACTGGCAGCAATGGGGAGGATGCAGCGAATACAGGCCCCAGGATTAGGGTGGCCGTACCTCGCCTTTAAAAGAGGACGCTTATGAAAAAGCCATGGTGCAGGGCAGCACTGGAATCAATGCAGCCCTGCACCATGTATTTTTCATAAGCATCCTCTTTTAAAGGCGAGGTATGGCCACCCTACCCAGGATCACAGCACTCCACAAGAGAGCGGACCCCACCCAGCCAGTTGGCCTGAATCAGCCCAATAGCAAACAAGCACAGGGGAATTTCCAGGGCTTCCTGCGACAGGAAGGCAGGCCCAGGAGGTCTGCCTAAGCACTCAGCAGATGGGTGGGTCCTACTCTGTCTGCCTGTTAGTGCTCCTTCATGACTGCTGGGCCCTGCCTCCCTGCCTCAACTCCCTGCCTCCTGGTAAGACCCGGAGGACCCAAGAGCACCCGCTGTTGTCCTGAATGGCTTTCCAGGTGCCCTTAGGAGACCCACCAGCCACCCCCATGAACCTCAGGAGCAGTGGTGGCGGGGCCATGCAGGAATGGCAGTAGTGTTGTCTGGACCGCTGGGGCCCCTCAGGATTGGCAGCAACGGGGCTCTGAGGGAAGTGTTTCCTGAGGGACCCCATAAAATGCAAGGCGACCTCCCCTGTTACCCTTAAAGGGGAAGGGGAAATACACCCGCTCTGGCGGGGAACTACACCCAGCCTGGAATGGAAACTTTCAGTCAGGTCCCATTGGGTTCAGTTCAGACCACAGGGGTCTAGTGGGGATTAGGGTCCCTTTGCGATCAGTGCTATGGACATGGAACCCACATAAAGGTGTGGGTTACCCATTCCCCTCTGTGCCTGATCCCTAGGGATTCAGGGGTATCTTTGGTACAGCTCAGCTACAGAACTTCACTTGAGCTTCAGAGGCTTACAACCCCAATCCTAAAACCACTTACTCACAAGCAATCCCACTGATTTGTGAGTAAGTGGTTTCAGGATTGCAGCTCGTGACTAATCTAAAGGGTCCAGGTTCAGCCCCTGGTGTTGTCAGCCAAGACAGCAGCCACCACACACCTGGGTAATAGAAGACAACCCCCTGCCCAGGGCTTCATTTGTTTAAAAAAGGAATTGCCCCAGGAGCCACATCCTCTGCCGCAGAGTTTGTCAGTGCATGGAAATAAACTCTAGTCTCCAGCTGACAAGCAAACCACTGGACTAACCTGCCTAGTCTCCTCAGCTGAATATAGAACAGGATTTCTTGTGATTTAATCTATACGATGGCCGGTGCAGGGAGTGGGGCAGGAAAGTAATGAATAAAAGCCAAATAAATTATCCAGGTTCTTTCTAGCTTTCGTTTCCAAAACTGAAATGGCCAATATTGGTACATATTCTCATGGGCGTTCACATTTCTGGGTGCACACTCCTATTGGGAACGTTTCCTGCGGCACCCCTCCCCCCCAAATTTAATTGCTGGGACTGATACCTGGCAAGCCTCCCCCACTCCACGAAGTAAGCCCTGCCCCCAAAATATTGCACCCCAAAGTAGCACCCATCCCATCTAACGCAATTTGCCATCGCACCTCATGGTGGAGAAGGTCTTGTGTAAGGGGCCGTGTTGCAATCTCCTGAACCACCAAATCGCTGTCCTTTTCATAGACGCTAAAAGGAGAAAACAGACGGAGTTAAAACTCGTGGTGATCCACCAAGGTCTTCAGGGCAGAGCCCCATGTCCAGTTAGGAACAGGCCCAGGGTTTGGGCTCCTAATTCTACCAGAGGCTTACTGGTAAAGCCGGACGTTTGCTTTCTGCAGCTCATCAGCCTTGGCATCTGGAATGGCGTCTCTGAGCTCCCCTTTTCTCTCTCCCAGCACGGCTTTCATGATCTGCATGAGGTCCGGCGCATCCTTCTCGTTGTCAATAATACCAATCTGAGCACGGCCGCCTCTCTCCCCATCCCGGATGCTGCGTGCCAGTACCATTCCCTGAAGGAGAAGCATCATGAGGTGGTAAGTCCTAATACAAACTTCCCTGAAGTCAAGAGAAGAACTGCTTGATTCCTCTGAGTGATGGGGTCACACCCAGGAAGGGATGGCCACCAGTGTGACCCACCTTGCTGTATGTGTCACACCTTTCCATATTATTACTGCCAGTAGGATTGAATTCTCAGTCTGAGAAAGTCTTTATCATCTGAACTTTAAACGTTAGATTCTAAAGACAGACACCGATTTGCCTCCAGTGTCTGGAAGGTTCAGGTCATCTTCCACACCTGCCTGATTTATCATCCATGTTTTGTGACTCTACCTATTGGTGAACTTTGACTTTTTTTTTAACCCTATATAACCTTTGTAACATTGCTATTTTGTGTCTTGGTCTGTAGTCAGGGACCCATGTTCATGGCAGTGAACACAGGTCCCTGTCTGTAGTTTTAGTAAGTATTAGCATAAGTGCACAAGCTGACCTAAGTTCATAAGTGAAGCTACTGTTCTGGAATCATGTCACCCGCCCCTTTGACCATTGTGCCGTTTTACTCTTGTGGGCAGCACAGGATTGCAAAAACATTCCATGTAGTTTAAAGAGAGAAAGTAAGGCTGCTTTTAAACGAGGGCGCGCTGAAGCGCCTCCCAAACGCCGCATTAAAGGGAAGCCGCTGAAAGTGACGTTCTCCCCGTTGGCGGCGGCGGCTGGAGACACGGGGCTTTGCAGCGGCGCGTTCTTAAGACTTCAATTATTAGGCTTAAGAACGTGCCGCTCCAAAGCCCCGTGTCTCCAGCCGCCGCCGCCGGCAACGGGGAGAACGCCACTTCCGGTGGCTTCCCTTTAATGCGGCGTTTGGGAGGCGCTTCAGTGCGCCCTCGTTTAAAAGCAGCCTTAGATCTTAGAAAGATCGTAAAACTAAACAGCACCCTTTAAGCACAGAATTGTAATGCAAAATTCCTGGGGAGCTAAGACTCCATGAGTGAGAGACTTGTGGTTTATGGCAACAAATGTCAAAGAGTGATAAACAGGTAAGCAACTTGATTGGATGTTCTATGTGAATGGTCACAAGTGCCTAATCAGGTTGGCTAGAATACCCCAGAATCTTCTAGAACATTCTCCAGGGGGATAAGAGTGGTGTTCACCAAGTGTTTGGGGACTTTCTCCTCACCTCACCAGTGATAGCATCAGGGCTGGCCTTACCACAAGGTGACCTGGTGCAACTCACCATTTTCTCTACTTCTAGGGCCTTCTGCAGCAGCCCCCATTTTCAACAGGGCAAAATGTAGGGGCCCCATTGAGAGGAATGTATTTAATGTTCACCCTGGACCTTGCAAATCCTAAGACCGGCCCTGGATGGCGTGCCAACATGTCTCAGACACTTGAGCTACATTTCTTCTCTGCTGCACACAGCTGAATCTATAATAGGATGACCAGGGCCGGACTTAGGAATTTTGCACCCCTAGGCCCTTCTCAGGCTGCTACCCACAAGTCAAGCCCTGCCACAAGCCCCATCCACAAGCCAAGCCCCACCGCCATGCTGCGTGTTCATGGGTGGGGGAGCCCCATGTGAACGACACAGCACCCGCACCCGCAGTGAATGGGGGTGCATGTGTGTGCCCACCTAATGCATCCTCACTCACCCCCCACTCCTCCTCATGCACGGAGCAACCAGGGAAAACGGTGGTTGCTCCGTGAGTGTGGATGAGTGGGGGGGGTGAGTGGGGATGCGTGTGTGGCCGTGTGCACGCCCTTTCCACGCACCGGCGGAGTCATGTAAAAAGAGCTTGTGAGGAGTCACTGAAAGAAGAACAGAAGGTTGCTGCCTTTTAAACAAGGTTCTTCGAGATATCTTCTAACATTCTCGCAACACCCACCCATCCAACCCTGCATGGAATTTTTTTTCTTATATTCCTGGAACGGGTTGGAAGGAACTATCATTCTGAGGAGGAGAGTGATTTTTATACTAGAGGCGCTTGAGACCATCACGTGGTCTATTATTTGAATAGGGTGAGCATGCACAACCCAGTTGTGAGAATGTTAGACGCCATCTCAAAGAACCTTCTTTACAATGCAACAACCTTCTCATCACTCACATGGGGAGGAGTTGTTTGTAAACAAACAGCTTTATCTCCCAGCCCATAGGTGTCCGGCTGCTGATGCAGCACTACTAGCAGACAGCGAGGCAGCTGCAGGTGAGGGATGGGGACCCAGGCAGCAGGGTTCGGCTGTGGGCAGCAGCCTCCGGCCATGCAGGGAAAAAATGGAGCTGGTGGTGCCAGCAATTGCCACCCCCCAGAAAATGCCACCCGAGGCCCGGGCCTAGGGGGCCTGCCCCTAATTCTGGGCCTGAGGACGACAGTTCATCCTGAACTGGGTTAAATTCTTCTTTATTACCAGCCATGACTCAGGCCATTTTTAGATGAGCGCAGGGTGCGCTCGTGCGTCGTTGCCAAAATCCCGCGAGACAGGATTAGACGAGACGCTGCCCGAGTCACGTGCACATGGGAGGGGGACGCGCATTCTTTTCCGGTCGCGATCTGACCACCTCGATGGCTGACCTGGTCAGATCGCGGCTGAAAAAGAATGCGCGTCCCCCTCCCGTGTGCGTGTGACTCGCAGCAGCGTCTCGTCTAATCCCGTCACGCGGGATTTTGGCAACGACGCGCGAGCGCACCACGCACTCGTCTAAAAACGGCCTCGGCGCATAACCCTGCTTTGTTTATGGTGCTGAATTTCTTTGCATGTTACTTTTTAGTATCCTTTCCTTTTGGTACCGAATGGAGCAGTTTCTACGTAGCTTTTGGGCAGTCGTTACTTCCTGCAGAACACTTGAAATCTGACCCTTCCTTATTGGTCCCACTGCTAAGACTCTAGGTCCATGCTCTTCTCACCTTGGCTGCTGTAACCTTGTTACTGGTCTTCCCAGCTCTCACCTTGCCACTGTCACTTCTGTTCAGCACAGGAAGGACAAAATTGTCCTTAACTACGTTTCCTACATACTAACTTATAACCGCTCTCCTTGCTGCAGAGACTCTCCCATAGGCTTGCCCCAGCCTATCCATCCATCCCCCGCCCCTGCTCATTAGAATAGTCTGCACTAGGGCTGAAAGAATGGGGAAACCCATCGAATGCGCAACACCCAAATGAAAAATGGTGGCTCCGGTAATAGCCAATATCCATTCACGCTCCATTCGATATCTGTTTCAGCTTTATGGTTGGGTTGTTTTGGTTGCATCGTTTTGCCATTAGCAGCACTATTGCACATGCACCATTGCCAAAATGACACAGCCAAAACACCCAAACGTCCAAACTACTGAAACAATCAAACCAAAAAGCTGGGGAAATTTTTAAAACGGTAACCAAAGGGCTACCCTAAAATGCAGCAAATACCAGCAACTAGTAAACCATTTCACTGCAAAAGTTTCACAGCATTAATCTTCACTGCTGTTCCCCATCAGTGGGCTGGGTGAAGCAGATAAAGTCCTTGTAGCTGCTCAGGGTTTAAGCATTATGTTGCATAGATCTGCATGTGTTTGGAATGGAGCGATTAAATGACTTGCCCAAGATCATACAAAGGAATCTGTGGCAGAGGAAGGAACTGAAGCAAAACTTCCTGCATCGCAGGCCTTGACCACACCACCATTTGTCCTCTCCTGCAGACAGCTGAGGAAGAATAACCCTCTAGCAGGATTTTGCTTTTCCATAAAGGTGGTTTGTAGTTGGTAACAGTTTTGCTTTCGTTTCTTCTATTTGAGGTTTTAAAATGCCCCAATAGGGGGCGAGCTACTGACCCTGGTTTTCTCAGACACGTTGCACTCAGGACCATTCCACTGGATCAGCACTTTCCCAAGGTCCAGCAGAAAGACGTCCCCCTTATTGAAACTGTCCCAAGAAAGGTCCACCTGTCATGGGATAACGAAAGAGCTGGGGTTAGTGGGGAACAATGAGCATCGGAGGAAGCCAGCACTGGATGTTTACAACCTGCTCATTCCTCTGTGCTTACAACCTGCTCATTCCTCTGTGCTAATTCAGCTGCTATCAGGGGAGGGCAGCATTTTTTACCACATTTGAATGGATGGGAATATTATATTATTATTATTTTTTTTATTATTAAAAAATTCTTATCCTGCCCCCTTCTGCCAAAGAGAGCTCAGGGCAGCGTACAATATAAAAGCATAAAATATACATATAACTTAAAACAAACAATAAAACCAGCAATTCTCCCCCTCCCCCCCCGAACCCTGTCCCATCCCTCCCCGTCTCTCTCACCAAACTCCTGGCGGAATAGCCAAGTCTTACACTGACGCCTGAAGGAGGGAAGGCCCCGGGCCCTCTGCCAGGAGGGAGTACCACAACCAAGGCGTAGCGACTGAGAAAGCCCTCTCCAGCATGCTCTTCCCCCCCCCCCCGCCAAACACAGGGGCCCTCCAAAAAGGCACCCCAAACCGACCGCAACAGCCGTTCCAGAACCCGGGAAATGAAGTGGTCCTGCTGGTATGTGGGGCCCAGGCCGTGTAGGGCTTTAAAGGTCAACACCAACACCTTGAATCAGGCACGGTAGGCAACCGGCAACCAGTGAAGAGAATGGAGCACCGGTGTGTGTTCTCAGCGGCCCGTACCCACCAGGAGATGGGCCGCCACATTCTGCACCAGCTGCAGCCTCCAGACCATCACCTTGGGTAGCACCACGTAGAGCGTGCTAAGGCCGTAACCGTCGCACCAGACGTAATTTGGCAAATGCACTCCTCACCACAGCTGCCACCTGGACATCCAGGCAGAGCTGCAAATTGAGGAGCACCCCCAGACTATGAACTTGAGAAACCAAGATGGGGCGCACCCCATCAACTATGGGGGCCTCCACTCCTTCGGCCCACCCCACCAGCATCACCTCCGCCTTGTTGGGATTCAACTTCAGGCGGCTCGCCCTCATCCAGTCCCCCACAGCTGCCAGCACAAAACAAGGAGGAGAAGTGTCCAACGCAAGCAAACAAACCCAACAAAAATCTAAAGGACACCCAGAGGGTGAGGCGGTCCTGCAGGTAGGCTGGGCCCAGGCCGTTCAGAGCTTTAAAGGTCAACACCAACAACTTGAATTGGACCCAGAAGACTATAGGCAGCCAGTGTAGAGAGTGAAGCACTGGTGTAATATGTTCGCATTGGTCCGTCTCCGTTAGGAGACGGACTGCCGCATTCTGCACCAGGTGCAGCCTCCGAACCAGCACCAAAAGGTAGCCCCACGTGGAGTGTGTTACAGTAGTCCAATCTCGAGGTAATAAAAGCATGGATGTTCGTGGCTAGGTCGGAATCCGAGACATATGGCCGAAGCAAAATGCGTAATTGGTAGAGGTGGGACTCCGGGGCAATTACCGGATACCGGATTTACCGGTTTCCGGTTTCCAAAAAAAACGGATTCTCGGATTAAATCCGGTATACCGGTACCGGATTTATTCCACTGATTTCAATGGGGCACTGTGTCCCCATTGAAATCAATGGAATAAAATTCCTCCCCCCCTCCCCCTCCCCGGCTGTGCGGGTGGAGGGGGGGACACCCCCCACCCACCCTGCCCAGCCTGGATTTTTTTTAAAAAATTCTCCTCCGGCGGGCAAGTTCAAGAGCGCCCCCCCCCCCCAGCACCAGCGGCCACGGCGTCCCAGCAGCAGCCGGTAAGTATAGACCTGATCCCTGGGGGGGG
>QEPC01003143.1:7546160-7586495 GCA_003113815.1 Sphenodon punctatus | reverse complement strand
GGGGGGTGTTAACCCCCCCCCCCAGGGATCAGGTCTATACTTACCGGCTGCTGCTGGGACGCCGCGGCCGCTGGTGCTGGTGCTGGGGGGCTCTAGGTTGAAAAATCCAGGCTGGGCAGGGTGGGGGTGTGTGTCCCCCCTTCCACCCGCGCAGCCTGGACTCGGGGAGGGTTTTTTGGTGGGTTTTTTAACTTTTTTACATTGCAGCCATTCATTTAAATGGCTGCAATGTAAAAAAAAATCCGGTACCCGGAATCCGGTAACCGGACCGGATTTACCGGATTGAATCCGATAATGCTGGTACGCCCAGTACCGGCATTATCGGATACCGGAAATGCCGGTGATCCCGCCGCTAGTAATTGGCAAAATGCCCCTTTCGCCACAACCACCACCTGGGCATCCAGGCGGAGCTGCAGGTCCAGGAGCACCCCCAGACTCCGAACCTGAGATACCAGAGCAGGACGGATCCCATCAATGATGGGGAGCACCACTCCCCCGGCCTTCCCCACGACCATCACCTCCATCTTGTCGGGATTTAACCTCAGACAGCTTGCCCTCATCCAATCCCCCACAGCTGCCAAGCACTGGGTAAGCACCAAGACTGCCGGGTCTGCGTCAGATGAAAAAGAGAGATAAAGCTGGGCGTCATCAACATACTGATGACACCGTACACCAAACTCCCTAACAACCTTCCCCAAAGGCTGCACATACACATTGAACAAGAGAGGGGACAAGACTGAACCCGCCGGGACTCCACACGTGAGGAAAGATGAAAAATCACCCAGGACCACCCGTTGGACTCTCCCAGCCAGGAAGGAGAGGAGCCACTCAAGAATGGTGCCGCCAATCCCTACCTGGTTCCGCAGTCAAGTCACCAACAACTCATGGTCAACGGTATCAAATTCAGTCGAGAGATCTAATAGGATCAACAGGGTTGAATGACCCCGGTCCAATTCACAGGAGAGGTCATCAACCAAGGTCACAAGTGCAGTCTCCGTGCCATATCCTGGGAAAACTTGACTGCGAGGATCGAGGTAGTTAATCCGGTCCAGATGCTCCTGCAACTGCCGAGCCACCACCCACTCAATAATCTTCCCTAAAAAGGGAAGGTTAGAGACCGGCCGATAGCTGGCTAGGCCGCCAACGTCCAATGATGGCTTCTTGATCAGGGGACGCACCAGAACCTCCTTAAGGCAGTCAGGCACCCTGCCCTCCCCCAGGGAGGCACTGACAATCCTCACCAGCAGCGGCCCTAATGTCTCCCGGCTGGCCTTGACCAGCCAGGATAGGCATGGGTCTAATTCACAATAAGTGGCTAGGACAGACTCCAGGGCATCTCCTGCATCTGAGGGCGACACATTCTGAAATTCATCCCAGAAAACAGGACAAGGCGGGGCTTCTACTGCCTCTGGTTCACCCACTGCTAAAAGTGTTGCATCAAAACTGTGGTGGATATGAGCAATTTTATCTGCAAACAAGTCCACAAACAAATCACAGTGGGCGTTCAACGACTCAGTCAGCTTCAGCATGCGAATGATGCCACCGTCGCTCTAACCGCCGCCCTTCCCGCCACCCTTCCCGCTTCATCCGGCACAGCTCCTCCATATACCATGGGGACCTGCGTTGTCGGCGGTTCGGGAGCGGACGCCTGGAAGCCACCCGGTCAATAGCCTCCACCAACATGGAATTCCATATGGTCATGAGGTCATCGAGTGAGCAGCCATCGAGATCAGAGGATACATCCCCTAAAGCGTCGGGGGCGAACCATCCTAACTGGTTCTGCAACCTCCCAGGGGCTGACACGCGCCAGGATACCAGCCCGGAGGAGATAATGATCTGTCCATGACAAGGGGACCTCCTTCACTAACGGATCCCCCGCCTCAAAGCCTGTGCAAAATATCATGTCTAGGGTATGTCCTCCAATGTGTGTGGGGCCCACCATCCTCTGCGACAGGCCCATGGTTGCCATGAACTCACGCTCTGCCCCTTCAAGACTGGTGTCGGCATGGATATTGAAGTCCCCCAGGACTATCGCCCGGGAAGGACCGCAAGACCACCCCCGACACCAGCTCAGTCAGTGCGAATAGGGAAGCTGACGTACAGGTGGGTGCCTGGTATATCAGCAGTATCCCTAATCTGTCTCCGGCCAAATCCAACACTAAATGCAGGCCCTCTATCCCCATGATAGTTTGCAGAGGAAATCTCCTCACAATGTATCCTTAAAGACAATGGCTACACAGCCCGCCCCCCCCCCCCCCCCCCGGCTGAGGCTGATGCTTCATGGAGTACCCAGCCGGAGCAAGGTCAGCCAATATAGGCCCCAACTCATTGTCCAGCTAGGTCTCTGTGATACACGTGAGGTCGGCCGCCTGGTCCAGGATCATCTCCCAGACCTCAGCTGACTTATTGGCTACGGACCTCGCATTCAGCAGCAGTAACCCAAGGCCGGGTAAAATACCATAGCATATACCCCGTCTGGGTGGGTTTTCATGTCGGGCAGGCTGGAGATGGGCATTAGAGAACATCAGTTTTCTCCAACTCCCCGGACAGCTTTGTGAGCGTGTAAAAGACCGCCTCTTCTCCCATGCGACTCCTGAGGTAGGATGGAGGCGCTCTCTTGCAGATACCACTGGCCAATCTTGTCCGTACGAAAAGGGCCTACAGAGAGGTGTTCTCGGTTGCTTCCCTAGTATTATGGAATTCCCTTCCCTCAGAGGCCTGTCAGAGCCCCGAGCCTTAGCGTATTCCGGAGCCACCCTGAGCCTTCAGGGAAGGACGGGGTATACATTTAAATAAATAAATAAATCAAAAACAAAACCCCCCTGCCTGTTCTGAATGGGAGTCCCCACTCCAGCGGGCAGTGAGCACCAGGTTTCCCTGTCTCCAGTCCCCCCAAGACTCAGAACGGACAGGATTTTACACCCACATCTCTGCCCTGTTGTCTACTCCAAGTCTCTGGAGACTCCCAGTCTCTGAGGGAAGGGGACTGGAGATTGAGAAACCTAGCGCTCACTAAATCCAAGCATCAGCGTTCGCCGAGGTTTGCTTAAGTAGAATTTCTGAGAAGTCAACATTTTGCACGGCTGGAGAAATTTGACAAGCAGACTCCACTTTAATCTCAGAACACCCCGGAGTCACGTGGCATCGCTGTTTCTAATGGCGCCCGGGCGACATCCAGTTCACGGAGGAGCGTCTAAAGCCCCCCTGCAGGGCTTTCCCAGCCCCACTGGTTTAAACTACAGGACAAATCCTGCTCGTATAAAAACAGTTTTAGGGCGAGTCAGGGTCAAAGCCACGAGGGGTGCGACCCCTAACAGGATCAAACCCATATCAGGATCAGACCCTAAATCCCCATCATGCTGATAGTTACTCTCTGGAGGACTCTCCTTGGCTATATAAAGCCTCCCGTCCTCAAAGCCCTGTGCCGGAACCAGCCCTATTCACATCAATGGTGTGTGCGCCTGGCCAGCACTTTGAGGACTGAACTGTCACTGAGGAGTTAATTCCATCTACAAGGCCGCATTTAGGCACGGCCGGTAGAGGTCAGGGCCTAGCACCATGGTCAGAGGGGGCCCTCCCGGGAGGCCAGTCCTGGACCAGTGCTCCTGAAGCGGGGCCCTCTCTCAGCCCCCAGGATGGCTGCTTTCTGCGACCCACACTCCTTGTTTCACTCACTAGGGCGAGGGAGCAGAGCCTTGTAGGGAGGGATTAAAGAGGTGAGGTTATGGAGGGTGGGGCCATAGGAGCCCTGCATTTTATTTGTTTCGCCCGGGGCCCCTTACATTCTAAGGCCGGCCCTGCCCATCTATATCTGTGGCCTGCTGTAAACTGAGGCGGAGCTAAGGCCGTTCACATCACCCAAGTCTCTGGCCCTGTAGAGTAACACCGGTTCCCTGCTGCTCTGAGGGAGCGACGGCACGGATCCGATTATTACGGGCAGTAGCAATGCGTAGAGACCGGCCGCCGGTGACTGCCCTCACCTCAGTCGCCGAGACGTGCTTCTTTCCTTTGACGTGAAGGAGGCGCTTGATGTTGTACATATTGGTCTCCACATGCTTGAACCCAGAGGCCACGCCTCCCTTCTTGTAGCTGTCAGGCAGAAAGGGAGATGATATTGGGACAACAGGCATAGAGTGCAGCTTAGGCTGGGGGACATGGCCACAGGGGCCTGTCCAGTTACAACCTGCTTTTGACCCAAAAATTAAGGGAATATACTATGAACAAAGACTCAGGCAGTGTCGTAGCTAGGTTTAATAGGGCCCTGGGGCAAGTCAAATTACTAGGCCCCATGTCAACCAGGATAGCGAGCAGGGTAGGGAGACCGGTACCAGAGCAGACCAGGGCATGGGGGGTGCTGGGGTAGGGAACCGAGGGGTGGGGGCAGGGAGAAAAGGTGAGGCACTGGTGGTGGGGGTGTGGCAGCCACTGACAGACATAGCGCTGGGCTCCTGGCTAATGGGGGAAGGCACAGGAAGCTCCGGCAGAGATAAAGGAGGACATTTTGATTTCCTGACGGGGCTGGCCCTACTGGGTCCCCCTGAAAGCCTGGGCAAGGTCGGTCTCAGAATTTGAGGGACCCAGAAGCAAAGATGAAATGCGGGGCCTCTGATGACCCCCCCCCCCTTCCTCTCCATGGCCTCACTCCTTGAGGGCACCCTCTACGGGGCCCTACAGGCAGTTGTGTTTGGGGTCCCAATATGAGAGAGTGGAACCCCTGCACCCTGCACCGGTGAAATTATTGGCCACTGTGGGGCCCCCAGAAGAGTGGGGCTCTTTGCCCTGGGTTGCCCTGTGGTAAAGCTGGCCCTGGCGGCCCCCACTTGCCCCACCTGTAACTACGCCCCTGGACTCAGGCCAGCAGCCCTGCAGGCCAAAGCTGAGAGACACCTTCCAAAGATGGGCCTGGGATATGGTTTATTTAGCCAAGAGTTGGGCAGGCGGGGATAGGGGCACAGAGGTTGGCATAGGGGACTTTTAAAAGTTTTATGTTCGTACGTTTTATACATGATTTTTATTTGCTGGAACTCACCCTGAGCCTGAGGGAAAGGGTGGGCTATAAATTTCAATAAACAAACAACATTTATAACCTTACTGGATATAATGGATTCAGCGTACACTTGGGTTTTTAGCACAGAATGAGTAAGTAACCGACAGCCTGTGATTTAGGCTCGGCTTCTGGTTTTGTACCCCGGTTCCTGCCACCTGCTCCCTAAAGGTTTACTGTTAGCTACCAGGTCTTGTTCTTAACATCATTATTAAGGTGCGTCCTTTGTGTCACAGAGGTCACAGATTCCGTGACTCCAGGAGACCTCTGGGACTCCCTCAGTCATCGACAGCTGGAGCTAGGGAGAGCTGGGCAGGGGCTGTGGGGCCAGCAAAGCCGCCACCAGGGCAGCAGGAGCTGTCCTGAGTGGGGCCATTAGTGCAGCTCTGATGTAGCAGCTCAGGGAGGAGAACCAGGCAGCGGCTGCAGGGCCAGCAAAGCCACAAGGGAGGCAGCGCGACAGGATGGGGCCCAGAAGCCAAGCGGTGGCAGCAGCTGCCTCTCCTGGCTTGATGTAGCTGGGCTGCACCTGCCACAGGTAAGATTTGCTGCAGAATCACGGGCAAGCGGGGGAACCATGATTTTCTCAAATTTCCCCATGACTTCTCCAGGATTTGAGGGGTAATTTCCAGTGACAAAACCTTAGCCTTAATCATTATCAGTGATTTTTAACATCATTATTTATAAGCATCTGACTTCTGTTTCTCCTCTCTCAGCAATTCCCTCCCAAGTTATTTTTTCTCTCTCACACACACACACACACACACACACACACACACACACACACACACACACACACACACACACACACACACACACACACACACACCCCTTGCATTTGCTCAGTATATAATTCTGACTTATTGCCTCTCTGTGGCCTGAAAGTAGAGGTGAAATGGGCAGCTGTCTACGGTTAATACCCGCAATTTCAGGTACTGTATCGGCTGCCTGACGGGCTACCCAATTACTGAACGGGCATCCGATCCCGAAAATACCAAGTATTACCGTTACCGAGTAAATTGGTAAAACAAAATCAAGAGGGTAAGTAAAAATACAGTATTGGAAGTCAGAAAAATCAGAACAGAAATGGTATTTTGGCACATGGGGCAACCTGTGGTCACTAATTGAATACCAACTAGTACCTGATGTTACGGGGTCAGGTCGAATACCACAATTTTGACGGGTTTACCCGTTTTTGCAGGTACTCATTTCACCTCTACTTGAAAGCTTGTACACTCTTTCCATCAGAAGTTGGTCCAATAAATGATCTTCTCTTCAGAAGCATTCTGTCTCCATGACTGCACAGTAGACTTCTATCTCACTCACATGATTCCATTTTTGAAGTAACTCTTGAAGGCAGCAGACTCATGTCCCTGCACTTCTCTGTGCTGCACAGGGCTCCCCCCAAGTGCGTCGTCCAGTTGAGTCACGTAGAGGGCAGCTGCCCCCTGCTCATCCTGTGAGGAATCTCTCCCAATCCAGTAGTGCAGGTCGGTGGAGAAGCCATTGGAGGTTTTCTTGTTCTGGGAAAGAGAGAAGGGTGGGGGTTGGAAAAATCAGATGATGTTGAGCCCATGGAGGATGGTGAAGGGGGTGTATATGTAGAATTGCAATGTCCCTAGGAAGGAAACTTGGGGGGGGGGCGCAAGACCATGTAGGAGGAGGTGAGGCAAAAGGGATGCCATGCCCCATTCTGACGTAACCCCATTCCTTACAGACCTTTGTGCCATCATGGTGCTCCGTAGGAGCAGCGCCATTACAAAGAAGGGGTGTAAAAGTCCCAATGACCCACCCTCGTTTCTGACGTGGCTGTCCCTTGCTGCTTATTGACCCCAAATTCTCCAGGTTAACCAAAGCCACTCCTGGCTGACCCAGATAAAAAAACAGGGCTTCCCTCAGAGCCTGGAGATTGTGGGTCAAAAACACCAGAATCTCCAGGTGAAACTTAGAGAGGCAGCAGCCCTAGATACATGGGTTCCACCATGGGTACAAGCAGACATATTGGACATTCCACCAGCTTCTTGGCACGAGAGGGCCACCTACAGGAGACAGGTGGTATTAGTGAGGGATCTTGACTGAAATCTTTGTTGTTGTTGACGAAAACGCCTATTGAAGGCAGAGGTTTGGGGCATGAGTGGAGGGGGGTGGGGGGTGGGACTGAGGAAAAAAAAGCTTCAGAATTTGGCTTAATATGTTTAGCAGAGATTTTTTTAAAAATACATCCCTGTAGGGTCTGATTGCAGCAGCGAAGACACTGGTTCTCTAGGTCTAGTATCATAACCTTAATACATTCCCTGTACACTTTGGCAACTTCTCAGCTTGCCCTTGTTCTCAGATTATTTTGTATGTGTTGAATTAATGAATGGTCTTCAGCATCAAAGAGATCCGTGGAGAAAAGGTGCAGGATAGAGCTAAACAGGTACCGAATTTGGTACCGGTGGGTAATACCCACATATTTGAGTGCCATGTTGGGTATTCGCTGGGCTATCCAATCACCAATTGGGTACCTGGATATATATGGATATATGGAAAACACACCTGTTTTTCGGGGGGGGGACTTGTTTCAGCTCTAGCGCAGTAGAAGTCGGAAGCATTATTAATGAGCCATTTTGTATGGAATAGATGAGACAGGAAGGTAGTCGTGAGCCATGATTGTATCGGAAAGCAGAGTAGAAACTTTCTCATTCAAACCTCTCTAATCCAGACCTATCCTTAGTCCGCAAGTCTTACGTCCCCCCGCCCCCCAGCTCTCAAATGCTTTGTATTACTCTTACACCAGAACTCTGCTCCATCACTCACTTATCCAGACACCTCTCTAATCTGGACAAACAATTATGTCTCCACTGATGTCCTTATAAGAGGGTGCCGAATTTACACAAGGGAGTTACGTTCACCCAGAGACTCCAGATTTGGACCCAGGGTCTCTGGGCTCCAAGGAAAACCTCAATTTCTCTTCAGCCAGAAACGCCCTCGGTAACATGGAGAAACTGGGGTGGCAGGGGGCAAACACATCAGACAGAGGATGGTCTATAGGGACTTTCCCACTGTCTTTTCAACATGTTCCCGCCCCCTACGGACTTTCGTGATGTCACGATGCTCCATAAGCGATGGGGTTACGTTAATCAATTCCAAGGCATCCCCTTTGCTCCACCTTCCTCCCTGTATAGATCCAACCCTGTTGTGGGGATCTGGCCCTTTAAGGCTAGCTCACCATAATTGGTTTGGGCTGGTTTGTGCAGCCGAGGCAGCGGACAATGAACAACTTTGGTAAAGACACTCCTTTGTCCCTGTGTTGCTCTCAGACACAGCCACAGAACATAACACCTGTGGAGCACCGTGATGTCATAAGGGGCGGGGCTACATTAGAAAGCGGTATGAAACCAGCTTTGCCCCGCCCCCTCCAGGTGAAAGCCCCAGAAGGAGGCGGTAACTGTAGATGCAACGGTCTTAAAGGAGGTTGAAAGAAACCAACACAAATCTTACAAAAATTAACTGAAATTCAACTAGCTACACACAACTAAAATCTTCTCCACAGACTGCTCAGGGATGCGCTACACACCATCCTGTCATTCGCGGTCTCCTTCTCCCTTGTCACTAAGACCGCTTTTACACATGCACGTGACGCCATGCCAGAAAATCATGCGCTAGATCGAAAATCCCACAGGTGGGGTTCAGCTGTGACATCATGTGTATGATTAGCCGCTCACGCGCGATACCTCCATATCGAAGTATTTAGTCCACGGCGTTAAAGCATGCGCGAGCGGCTAATCATGCGCGTGATGTCACGTCTAAACCCTGCCCACAGGATTTTTGACGTGGCGCATGATTTTACAGTGCCGCGCACATGTAAAAGCAGCCTAAGCCAAGCACATGCACCTGCTGCAAAACCTCAACTTTGTGTATGTATCCCCGTCTATGTACACACACACCCCCGCCCGCATCTCTCCCTTGTCTTGCCTAGGTTGTAAGCTCCTCAGGGCAAAGACCTCCTTCTAATGAATAAATAACAACAATAATTTTATATCGCGCCCCTCCCTTGCCATGGCACTCCGAGCACTTTACATAGAACAATTGAATACGAGTTTGTTTTTAAAAAAATCCTCACAACAACCCTGTGAGGTAGGTTAGGCTGCGAGAATATTGTGACTGTCCCAAGGTCATCCAGTGAGTTTATGGCTAAGGCGAGACTTGAACCGGGGCCTCTCCCTACCTCCTGGTCCAGGTACTGTGCACTTAGTCACTACTGCTAAGGACATTGCTGGCACTGTATAAATACCTAATAATAATAATAATTTGGCAAAAATCCAGCATGCTATAAACCTTGTTAATATTCAAATCCCTCAACAGAAATTGCTTGCAAACACTAGCTCTGACCGAGACGAGCTGTTCATGCCTTCTAGGTTCACACCCCTCTCACTGTAATCCCTGTTGTTATAGAAATGCCAAATAGCCTCGAGAAAAAGAACAAGGTGAGTCATTTGAAAGCAGCTGTGCTCATTCTCTCATGAAGGAGGCCAGGTATTTTTCATCACCTACTTTGGTAAGCGCTCTCCTCCGCTGGCTGGAAAAATAATGAAATTCATTTGAGACTAATGTCTCTACAATTTTTCCTAGCCTCATGGATCAGGTCATTAATCCTAAATCTTCCCCTTCTTAACTTCTTCCTCTGAGGCTTTGTTAGACAGTAGGGGTGGGACTCCAGGCAAAATATTGGTATTGGTTTTTTCCAGTTTCGGATCCCCTGTGTCTCAGATCTCCTATTGGTATTGGATTTATCACTGTCGGTTCTTTTCCCCCATTGACTTCAATAGGAAAGAGAACCCTCTGAGACACATGGAACCCACCAAAAGAAACCCTGGACATCCCCTCCCCTCCCCCCCACTCCACTCCCGGCCACTGACACAACACCCCCACCCACTGGGGCCCAGCTTTACCCACCCCCCAGCACCCCTGTATTTTACTTCCTGTTGCCAGTCCAGAGGGTGGCGGAGCTAGCTCCTCTGCTGGGTGGTCTCTTTCTTCGTCTAATCTTCTAGATCCAGAGTTTGAAAACGCCACCGGATGGGCAGCCCTAATCCAAAATGGCGCCGGCAGCATCAGCACCATTTTGGAAGAGGGCAGCTGTTCTGTGCATGCGTGGGGAGCCATTCCACGCATGTGCAGAACAGTTGCCCTTTTCCAAAATGATTTTGGATTAGGGCTGTACATGTGCAGAATGGCCTCGGTGGCCATTTTGTGCATGTGCGTCGTGCCGCTGCCTATCCAGCAGCATTTTCACGCTCCAGACCTAGAAGATTAGAAGAAGAAAGAGAAGGTCCAGTTGCCCAGCAGAGGAGCTAGCAGAAGGTCCGACGGCCTGGCAGCAGAGCCGGCTCCTGACACCAGTCAGTGGCGAAGGAGACCCGGCCACCGGTAGCGGAGCCGGCTCCGGACACCAGTCAGTAGCGGAGGAGGCCTGGCTGCCAGTAGCGGAGCCGGCTCCAGACACCAGTCAGTAGCGGAGGAGGCCCGGCCGCCGGTAGCGGAGCCGGCTCCGGACACCAGTCAGTAGCGGAGGGGGCCCGGCTGCCGGTAGCGGAGCCGGCTCCCGACACCAGTCAGTAGCGGAGGAGGCCTGGCCGCCGGTAGCGGAGCCAGCTCCGGACACCAGTCAGTAGCGGAGGAGGCCTGGCCGCCAGTAGCGGAGCCGGCTCCGGACACCAGTCAGTAGCGGAGGAGGCCCGGCCGCCGGTAGCGGAGCCGGCTCCGGACACCAGTCAGTAGCGGAGGGGGCCCGGCTGCCGGTAGCGGAGCCGGCTCCCGACACCAGTCAGTAGCGGAGGAGGCCTGGCCGCCGGTAGCGGAGCCGGCTCCGGACACCAGTCAGTAGCGGAGGGGGCCCGGCCGCCGGTAGCGGAGCCGGCTCCCGACACCAGTCAGTAGCGGAGGGGGCCCGGCCGCCGGTAGCGGAGCCGGCTCCGGACACCAGTCAGTAGCGGAGGGGGCCCGGCCGCCGGTAGCGGAGCCGGCTCCGGACACCAGTCAGTAGCGGAGGGGGCCCGGCCGCCGGTAGCGGAGCCGGCTCCGGACACCAGTCAGTAGCGGAGGGGGCCCGGCCGCCGGTAGCGGAGCCGGCTCCGGACACCAGTCAGTAGCGGAGGGGGCCCGGCCGCCGGTAGCGGAGCCGGCTCCGGACACCAGTCAGTAGCGGAGGGGGCCCGGCCGCCGGTAGCGGAGCCGGCTCCGGACACCAGTCAGTAGCGGAGGGGGCCCGGCCGCCGGTAGCGGAGCCGGCTCCGGACACCAGTCAGTAGCGGAGGGGGCCCGGCCGCCGGTAGCGGAGCCGGCTCCGGACACCAGTCAGTAGCGGAGGGGGCCCGGCCGCCGGTAGCGGAGCCGGCTCCGGACACCAGTCAGTAGCGGAGGGGGCCCGGCCGCTGGTAGCGGAGCCGGCTCCGGACACCAGTCAGTAGCGGAGGGGGCCCGGCCGCTGGTAGCGGAGCCGGCTCCGGACACCAGTCAGTAGCAGAGGGGGCCCAGCCGCCGGTAGCAGAGCCGGCAGCCCAGCTGACAGGCATGTCCCCCACCCTCTGGATCAGCAACACTAAGTAAAGTACAGGGGGTTGGGGGGTAGGTAAATCTGGGCCCCGGAGTGTGGGGGTCTTAGGGTTGATGGATCCCCACCCTCCAAGGCCGGGAGTGGGATGGGGGTGGGTGGAGGAGGTTTCCCTCTCATTCCATTGAAATCATTGGGAGGATTTCCCATTGGCTTCAATGGGAACAGAAGATCCAAGAATTGGGATCCAAGAGGGGCCCAATTCTCGGATCTCTCGGTTTTAACTGAGACACTTTCAGCCTCTTTTGTTTAAAATCGAAAGTCCAATCCCGCACCTCCGTAATGATTACTCATTCTTCAGAAGTATTTGGTTTTTTTTATAGTGCAGGGGAAGAGATAGAGGTAGTTCAATTACATACCTCCCAAGCCCAACAGTCCCTCTTTGGGTTCTGAATCCCATTGTCTCTCTTTCAGGGGAGAGAGAGGGACAAGAAGACCAGTACACAAACCTCAGGCACCTCTTTCCTGTTTGCCGCCCAGGAAAAGCAGTTGGAAAGACAACAGGGAGTTGATGGGATGACAAGAAACTAAGTGGAATAAGAAGCAGGAGAGCATCTGCCCCTCTTTGTGCACTTGCAATGTTGGGAGGTGTGTGCATGTGTTAGTGTATCAGGGGGCGGAGCTTATTTGCCAAGGGGTGGGGCTTATTGCTTGAGGGGGAGGGGCTTGTTCCTCTTTGGCTGCTGGAAACTGATCGGCATGCACTTGGGTCTCCCCTATTCAGGGAGACACATCCCGGTGACCAGATCCCTCAGCGGCCTCCTTCTAAGCACGAATGGAGAGCTGAGTCCAGTTCCCTGGCCACCTCATTTTCTGGATCCCAATCATAGACAGCAGATGACTAGGAGACTCAGCCCGGTGGCATAACAAGAAATACAGCCCCACGAGCTGCCGTGGGCCAGCTACCACTCCTTGGGCAGCCTTAACCCACTCTGGGCAGCCAGACCACATGATGCTGTGCACGGTGTGGCTGGTGGCTGCCAGATGTTCCCCCTGCCGTGTGACAGGGCAAACAGATGGCTTCTACGTGATGCATCCTCTTCCTAAGGCATGGCTGCCAATGTGCCAGGGCCCCATCTGCCCCGCTGTGCAGCGAGCTCCCTCCGCAGGGGGCTTTGAGTGGCGGGTGCTGTCACCCGTCGCATGCTGCCATGTCATGGCTGAGGGTAGGATTTTCGTTGGTCTGTGGGAGGGAGGTGGAGCAGGCCATCCGTCCTGCTCCCCACGCTGGCCCAGCAGTATGGTGGCAGGGCTTGCCCGCCAAAAGGCCATGTGGGGATCAGGCCCACTGCAGCCCGTCTGGCTGCACCCAACTTTGTAGCAGCCCCAGGTCTCCTGTCCCAAATGTGGCCCCTCAAAGGCAAGAGGGCAGGATTTTTCTAAGTGGCAGCCCTCCAAAGGCTCCCAGCCAGCTTGACCTCTGCCCACAAAAGGTTGTGTCCCATCCCGTCTCCCAGTGAAGCCTCCTAGAGTGGCCAGCCCTCCACCCCCGCCCACTCTGAACTCTTCTTTGTTGACAGGGCCCTTTTGCAAACAGGGCAGAATGTTGGCCTCGCTCCCTCCTCTGCCCACTCTGAAAAATTCCTTACGGTGCTCAGTCTGCTTGCAGAGGACCTTCTACATCCCCACAGTCTTCCATAGGCCAGGGCCAGGTACGTAGCTACCTTGGAGTGAAGAACTCAGTTGAGCCCTGGCCGTAGACTCTAGAGGGTCCCTTTGCAAGTAGACTGAACACCACTAGGAAATTTTCAGAGTGGGCAAGGGAAGAAGCAGATACAACATGTGCTACACAACAAAATTGAAAGTGAACACACCTGAAAAAGAGCAAAAATAACCAAAATCGTGAAAACTCAGTTGCTTGAACATTGCAGCCCAATGTCTCTTGGGTCAACTACAGCCTACCTGAAATGGCGGGAAAACAAAACAAAGCGGGTGAACATTAATTCTCCCATTGCAACTCTAGTAGACGGCGGGACCAGGAAAGTAGGATGAGTGATGGTGCTTAACCAACCCTGTTATCCACTTTCCTCAAGCATCCACCAGACAAATCGAGTGAGCTACGGGGAACCCCATGGCTGCTTCTGTGAGAGAGAATCCCATGCGGCCCCACCCTATGAGTCACTCGAGATCAGGCAGGCAGCGTTCAGAGAGAGAGAAAGAGAGAGCAGTCTGAACAACAACACATGCCCTGACACGAACAAGCCAATTCTCCAAACAGTCGCGCTAAATACACCCTTCTGCAAAGTAAACACTCATCTGGTGACACGGACAGACAGAGACATGATTATTTTCTGTGGTGGAAGAAAGACACCCTCCCCCCTTAATACAACTGAGGAGAGAGGGTCAGGACCCCCAGCTCTGAAGAGAAACCAAAGAGATGACGTTCTGGTGCTCTTGTGGGAGGAGTGGGGTTATAGCCAGGGACCCATGCTCCCTCCAGTTTTCCCCGTTGCTGCCAACAACCCACATTGCGTTATCGTAACCCTGGATTAGGAGCAGTTTTGTAGATTTTTAAAAAATAATAATTTAAAAACAGTTTCAGAAATGGCAAAAGATAGTGTGGTGACATTTTGAATTTTTTTCAGAAATTGAAAATGGGAAAGTATCAACACTCAGGGTTGGCATTCAAAATCCAAAATAATACTGAGATTTGGGGATGAGGTGGTAGGTTCCCCCCCCCCCTTAAACTTTTCCAACATCATTGGCGTGCTGAAAGACCTCTTCCTCCCCTACGCTCCATTGTGATCTTTGAGGTCAGCCAGGAGCGCTCTCTTGCAAGGAGCGTCAGAGCACCCAATCTGTATGGCAAGAGCATGCAAAGAGGCCTTCTCAGTGGCTGCTCCATATCTTTGGAATTCCCTTTCTGTCAGAGGTTAGCAAAAAAACAGGCTTGAACATTTCCCCAAGGCAACGCAAGACCTTTTTATTTGGCCTGGCATTTGGCAAGCAGGGGGTGAGGTTTTGTGATGGGCGGGTGGATCACGGTGTGTGTGTGTGGGGGGGTGGGTTGTATATCGTAGCTTGTTTTGTATGTATATTTCTCTGTTATTACCTGCTCCAAGACTATGGGAACAGAGCACAGAATTAATCTCAATATAGACAAAGAAATTCCATTTGGGATTTTTGATGGGATTGAAATTTCTATGAAAATTTTCAAGATTTTCAGTTTGGAAGTTTCAAAGGCAACTTCCAACATTTTTCACAAAACAACTTCTCTAGTTTTCAGCCTGTTCTAATTCGAAGGCAGCAAACTCCACTGCAAGAAACATCTAAGGATAGCACGTAGCATGGGAGTAAACCTGGGTTCAAGTTTGCCGGAGATGCCGACCCACATGGAGATTATTGGTGGTGGCAGCGGCAGCTGGATCGGTGCCCCTTTCAACTTGCTGCCCTAGGCGGCTGCCTGTGTTGCTGCCTTTATGGTAGCTCCGGCCTGGATTAACTCCCATGCAGGATCCGTTCCTTGGCAAAAGACACTGGCATCCACACTCTTTACTCACATTTAATACGATGTAACAGTCTCCTTCGAAAAAGCTCCCATAAGCTTTGTTGGGAAGAGGAACCATTTTCATGTTCTGCAAGAAAGGAAGGACAAAGATCCTTACAAGCAAATCGACCAAGGGGAGAATTAGCCGAGAGAACTCCTCAGCACCGGCGGCCGAATGGGACGCTCCATCACTGCAGGGGTGAGGAGAGTCAGCTGATCCTCGTCGGTTCCTGGGAACCGCTTGTTAATATTCAAGTGGTCACAGGAACCGATTGCCTCAGCGACCACTGCCAGGAAGAGGAGGAGCCGCAGGGAAATGATGGAAGAGCAAGAACTCACTCACGACAGGGTCCCAGTCTCAAACCCAGCACTGGTGCAGATCCTCCCATGCTCCTGGACTGGTTCCCCAGCTGGTAGGGTTGCCTTAATACCTTCCCTCTTTAACCCAGGACACTTATGAAAAATACATGGTGCAGGGCCGCATTAGTTCTGACTGCACTGGAAGCAATGCAGCCCCGCACCATGTATTTTTCATAAGCGTCCTGGATTCAAGGGGAGATATGGCAACCCTACCAGCTGGATCCTTCCTGTTGGCGGCAGCAGACTCCTCACTCCCAGCCTGCGAGGAGGAGTCGCACCCGCCAAAGGAGCAGCCCCGGACGACAGCCAGGGCCACTGCCGGCTCCTTCAGTGGGGCTCCCGGCCGAGGAGCAGGGAACCTGCTTGCCACCAGGAGGGAAGCAGCCAGGGGGCCAGTTCAGCAGCAAGAGCGGAGCTGCCCCACCACAGGAGCCAGTGGCATGGTGTAACCTCTCCCTCGCTCTTGGGACGGAACCATGACTCTCAACCAGTTCTGCTGCGGGGGGTGGGGGGAGATTCTCTTCCCAGAACTGGTTGTGCAGAGGTTGGGATAATCCCCCTGGCCTCAAAGTGACTGTACTTCAGAAACCAAGTCGAGACAGCAGAACAAATCATCCGCAAACTTGACTGCAGCCTTCACAGGGACTCTAGATTTCTTTTGCACTGGACTGTTTAGTTTTTCTCCAGCGTTAACTTACATCTCCCTCCTCCCACTCTTGGCATGTTTACAGCCCCTCTTCTCAGCCCTGACAACATCCGATTGCTCTCTCTTTCGGTCTGTCTATAGCAGAGGATGCCCAACGTATCTGGAAGGTCTCCACCGGACACAAGAAAGACAGGCTGTAAACATCGAGTATGTACAACCTCTAAGCCACACCCAACTCCCTAAGGTTCTGTCTGAAAACTCATCCTTTAGGAGCTACAAAACAAGAATTCTAAAATGAATTTGAAATGGCGAGTTTTCCATTTTCTCTGAAGCAAGAATGCGAAACCAGAGACACACACTGGGGTGAAATTGGAACCAACCCTAGACAGTTAGGTTTATGACTCTTTGCTGTTTACAGAGCAAGCCCTGGCCTAGGAGGTGGGGAGGGGGGGGCAGATCTCCACCATGCATACTAGACTCTGTCTACACTACAGCATGCTGTTACAATCCCCCATGGGCCAGCTTGTTCTTTGATTCCTTTCACTAATACACCACTTGACTTCTGGGGTGGGAGATGCAATTAATTCTAAAGGAGGAGAGATTAAGGAGATGCTAGTCTAATACGTTCTCAGGGGAGGCCAGGAGAAAGTTAAGAAGGGGAGGATTTAGGAAGATTTAGAATGAATAGCTTTATCCACAAAGCTAGGTAACAGTATGCCAAGGGAGACGGGGGAGATACCCTTTACTCGGGACGTTGTGGAGCCAAATAGATATATTGTGCTTATAGGTTTACTACAGACTAGATGCTTACAGAGGCCCAGGGGGAAGAGGGGCACCAAATGATTTAATCTGTCTTCTCGATATCTGCCTTGTGGTTCGACCAACTCGGTTCAGTAACTCTGCTGATGTACCACGGCGCAGTGAATTCTGGGTTGCTTTGATGGCAGCACCTTTCACAGAATTTGTCATTTGACTAAACCATTTCAGAAACTGCCTTGGGCTAGGGGTGGGCAACTGGGATTTGTATCAGTATGAATCATTCAGATTTGGACAATTTGTATCAATGAGAATCTGTGGGAACCTACCGGGGAATACGAGCCAAAGGTTTGTACCTGCCAGCGGGGATCTATCAAAACATCTGGGAGCGCCGCTGGTGCTGCTCCAAGGAGCTTAATGCATGCCAAACCCATTCTGCCCCCAGCTCTGCCTCCCCCAGACTCCTGTCTGTCCAGTTCATCACCTGCCCCAATCTACCCCACCCTCCTGAGGATAGGCTGGGGCGGGCGCTGGCCTGGGCAGGCAGGTGCCTGGGGGAGGCGGGCGCTGGGTAGGTGCCCGGGGAAGCCAGAGTTGGGGGCAGAGGGGTAGTAAAGCAACTACCCCCCTTCTCCCTACCCCTGTGCAGCCCCTCTGCTCCAGCTCTGCCTGCCCCGAGCCCTGCCTGGTGCCCACCTCCCCCAGGCCCCTGCTGTCCAAGCCCATCACCCGCACCAGCCTACCACTGGGGCGGGCAATGGGTTGGGCAGGCAGGAGTCCGGGAGGCGGCAGAGTTGGGGGCAGACATGGATTTAGGCCTGTATTGCTCGGATACGAACCAAATTCAAGCCAAAATCCAAACAAATCCTGGTTCGGTTTAGAACCAAATCAGAAATTTCATCCGAATTCCCACCCCTACCTCCAGCAGCACAGAACTGCAGTCGATGGGAGGCTGGAGCTCCAAGCTACTTGCATAAGCACTGGAGCATTTAATGACTCTCTCTTACTCCCCATTGAAGAAAAGAGAACATAAAAAGTGTCATACTGGGTTGGAACCAGTGGTCAATCTAACCCAGCATCCTGTCTCTGACAGTGGCTAGTTCCAGTAGCTCAAGAGAAGTACGTTTACAGGTCATGGAGGTGTAACCCATCTCCTACTGACCGCTCCCACAGCAGCCAGGGGTTTACGCCCCAACTAGTAAGCACTTATGGCTCTATCCTCTAATTTCCATTTGAAGCTAGTGATGCTGCTGGCTTTCACCGCCTCCTCTGGCAAGGAGTTCCACAACTGTATTGTCCGCTGCGTGAAAAAGTACTTCCTTTTGTTTGTTTTAAATCTACGGTCATTTAACTTCAGAGACTATCCCCTTGTTCTCTTATTGTGAGAAAGGGCAAACAACACTTCCCTAGTCACTTTCTCCATGTCAATCACGATTTTATATACTTCTATCATATTACTTCCCCCTTAATCACCTCTTCTCAAAGCCTAACCGGTTTGAGCCTCTCCTCACATAGAAGTCGCTCTGTCCCTTCTATCATCCTTCTTGCTCTTCTCTCAACTTTTTCCAGTTCTATTATATCTTTCCTGAGATGGGGCGACCAGAGCTGCACACAATATTCAAGGTGGGGTCGTTCTAAGAATTTATACAGCAGCATTATGATGCTTTCCCTTTTATTCCCATTTCCTTTTGCAATAATGCCTACCATTTGGTTTGCCTTTTTGACACTGAGCTGATGTCTTCGAGGAACTATCCACAATGACTCCAAGTTCCTTCTCGAGAGTGCTTACACTCGGATTAGAACCTAGCACTGTATATGTAGAGTGAGGATTCTTTTTCCTTATGAGCATCACCTTGCACTTATCAACATTGAATATCATTCGCCATTTTATTGCCCATTTACCTACTCATGCAAGATCCCTCTGTAGTTCCTTACAGTCTGCCTGGGTCCTAACTACCTTGAATAATTTGGTGTCATCTGCAAATTTAGCCACCTCATTCTGCACCCCTTTTTTCTAGATCATTTATGAATATATGT
The DNA here is from genome assembly GCA_003113815.1 of Sphenodon punctatus. NCBI lineage: Eukaryota > Metazoa > Chordata > Lepidosauria > Sphenodontia > Sphenodontidae > Sphenodon > Sphenodon punctatus. The sequence goes on along the minus strand of QEPC01003143.1, from coordinate 7,567,570 downwards.
TAAATAATACTGGTCCCAGTACTGACCCTCGAGGCACCCCACAATCTACCTCTCTCCAGTTTTAAAAATGACCACTTATTCCTACTCTGTTTCCTATCTTTTAACCAGTTACCAATCCATGACAGGTGTCTTCCTCTTATCGTATGACTACTTAGTTTGCTCAAGAGTCTTGGGTGAGGGTCCTTGTCAAATGCTCTGAAAATCCAAATATACTATATCAACTGGATCACTCCTATTCACATGCTTTGTTGACATTGTCATAAAATTCTTATAGATTAGTGAGGCATGACTTCCCTTTGCTAAAGCTATGTTGGTTTTTTAACCAACGAATCATGCTTGTCAATATGCCTAGTAATTCCGTTTTTAACAATGGTCTCCACAACTTGTCCAGTACTGCTGTCAGGCTTACTGGTCTTTTCCAGGGTCACCTCTGGAGTCCTTCTTAAAAATGGATGTTACATTTGCTAACCTCCAGTCTTCTGGCACAGAGGAGGATATTAGCAATAAGTTACATATTACTGATCATAGTTCTGCAATTTCAAATTTGAGTTCTTTCAGTACCCTTGGATATATATCATGTGACCTGGGTGGCGTGCTACTGTTTAAATTGTCAACATGCAATAAGACCTCTTCTAGCATGATGCTAAGTTCAGATAATTCCTCAGATACATCACCAACAAAAAATAATTCTGGAGTAGGAATCTCCCCAACATCCTCTGCATTAAAAAACTAACGCGAAGAACTGATTTAGTTTCTCAGCAATGGGTCCTTGTTGTCTTTGAGTGCCCCTTTTGTTTCTGTGCAGCTGTACCCTCTGTCTCACTTCCCCATCTGTAAAATGGGAATGAATCGGGTTGTTGTCAGGGTGAACTAGATAAGGATTGTAAAGTGTTTTGGACACTGAATGGGCTAGATTAATAATTAGAGTTAAGGGATATCTAGAAAAAATAATGGGATATCTGGAAAAAAATCTGAACTACTAAAAAAAATGGCAGTTTGGGTAACAGCTGGTACCTGCTTGCTATGGCGAGAGCTAATGCCGTTAATAAATAAAGTAAAGGTACCTGTTTGCACTCTGTTGGTTACCCCTTTTGGTATTTTTTTTTGTATTTTTGCCTTTTGGATATTTTGGTTACATCCTTTTGGAAATAACAAGGAAAGAAAAAAACTGGAAATGGAATACCCCCAAAATAAGAAATGCCAGTGCCTGCTTTCAGTTGCGAATAGTATTCGAGGGTACCCAAAGTGTTACCTAAAAACGCAAAAATTTCTCAACAAATAATAAACCCAAGGTGACCTGTTTCACCTCTAATACTGAGGGTGCGTGTCCCTCACTAGCTTCAGTGCATTCATTTTCTCAACACTCCTTTAAGACAAAAGTGCGATTATCTGCCCTTTTACAGATGGGAAAACTGTGGCAGGGGAAGAGACAGCCTTGGCTGACATCACACCTAGGAAGTCGGCAGCAGAACAAGGAATTGAAGCCAGGTCTCCAGAGTCCCCAGGCTGGTGTCCTGACTTGAAATAGATAGCTAGACTGTCCAAAGCCATGATCTCTGCTGCCTATTTGTATTGGTTGCCATTTGGTGCATCTAGGGTTAACAGACTCTGCCTACTACACACCCTGTGCACACTCCCCCATGCAGGTCTCTCTGCTCTGCTGCCTCAGATTTGGGCTCTGGAGCAGTGCAGGCCCTGTGGGCACAGCGGTTATCTGGAATTCAAGGTGAACATTTTATTTTATTTTTCAAAACCGCTCGACCGGTTTCTCCACATACCAGCACACCCCTCACAAACCGGCGTGGCTTTTTAATGAGACCTCCTCTGAAAAATGCCTTAGTCAGTGCCTTGCTGCAAGGAACTGGGAAATATAATTCATTTAGAACGGCAGAATTTAATTCAGTTAGAACCCCAGGACTGAGCAGCTGTTTGCAACATGGCTAATACCTGAGAGAGTCACATGACTCTTCCTCAAAGCATGTGGGGGGGGGAGGGAGGGGTGGCAGAGTGCCAGGAAAATTTGGGGTATACTTCCCTCCTTACTTTGAATAGGATTCTCTCTAAAAGAGAGAGAGAATGTAGCCTAGTGGCTAAGGTGTTTGACTTGGTTCTCAGAGACCAGGGTTCAAATCCTGCATTAGCCACAAACTTGCTGGGTGGCTTTGGGCAAATTGCTGTCTTGTTGCCTCAGCTTCCCCATCTGTAAAAAGGGAAATAATAATGACCTACTTCACAGTGTTGTCTTGGGGGTGAACTAGATAATGACGGTGAAGCACTCTGAATTGTGGAAGTGCTATAGAAATGCTTAATAATAATATGTATATGAAAGAGAAAAACATCATGGCCACCAGGGTTTGGACCTGCAGTCTCTTCCAGACTAGGGCTGAAAGTTGATCTCATTAGTCTCTCGATTCTCACCAAAAAAATCAGGCTTCTTGCCGAGAATCAAGGTGAAAATCAAACATCTCGACATTTCGCTGAGGTTTTTTCCTCAATTAAACAAATAAAACCCCCACTGCACGTGCACAAAATGGCCACTGGGACCATTCTACACCACGTGCAGCCCTTTTCCAAGACGGCGTGGGCAGCATTGGCACCATTTTTGAAAAGGGCAGCCAGTTTGCACTTCATAGAACAGCTTCTCTTTCCCAAAATGGCACTGATGCTGCCCACACCATCTTCAAAAAGGACTTGGCCCCGGTAGCCATTTTGCATTTGCGCAGGGATTTCTTTTAGCAATAGTCTCAAAACCCTTACTGAGATCGTACTGCCATCTTGCTAGGGTTTCTTGATTCGCGCAAGAAACAAAACGGATTCTTGTTTCGCTGCTGCTCTGCCAGATTCCCACCCCATGGCAGCTTGAAGTTTGCTGGGGGCTGGTGCTGCCATCAGTCATCTATATTTGACAATAAGAGCGCTTTGCCTCGAGTCAGTTGCGTGGTGGCAGACTCTTTCCCCACCAGCCTCCAGCTCCCATCAAACGATCTATGGCAAAGGAGAGGTGGGGAGAGGGGCTGGTGAAATGGCCAGGTGCTCTACAAGGCTGCTTGGGGGGGTTCACCCTCCCTGATACAGCAGTATCCACTCCTGCTGCGAGGGGAGAAAGACGGGCAACGCAGTCGCGTCCATGCTAGAAGGACAGCTTCACCAATCCTGACTCTCTCCCCTTCTAGGGTCAAGCACTGGGACTTCCACGGCAGCCTGGACTTTAACCAATTCAGTGTTTGGTGCTTAGTCACAGGGGCATCTTTCCCTTCCCATAGGGACAAGCATAGCCTCCATCTCAAGACAGAACGCTGTCCTCTTGCCGTACCTCTATGGTCCATATCTGCAGCCCCGCTTTCCTCTCGATGGTGGGAAGGCCCGTGTCAGAGTCCGTCATTCTGTTGGCTAAACTGAAGGAGGGGGGAAAAAAACAACAAACAGTAAAATAAACACAGCATTTCGGAAAATGGCAAGTACAAGTTAGTTTATTTGCGTCTGCAGGTTTCACTGCCCTACACATCCTTGTAGGCTTTTGCTGATGTTAATACAGAGGTTCCCAAACACAGTGACCCTGGGTGATGATTACCCTAGGTCCTGCTCTTTTCTCCACTTCCAGAGGCCCACAGTGGCCTCCATTTTCACCAAGTCAGGGTATGGTGTTTTTCCCAGCGACAACGCAGACATGACCACTACAAGGGCTCATGAAGGGTGCAGGGCAGAGCCATGGGAACCCTCACATTTTATCTTCACCCTGTCCCCTGCACATTCTAAGTCCAGCCCTGTTCCATAACCATGGGCCTCGATTCCGGTTGGGATCACGGTATCTGTGAATGGGGACAGGATCCCAATTGAGATATCCTTATTGCTGTCGGTGGCCAGCGGGGGATTATAATCAAGCCTCAAAATGGAGTCCTACAGTCAAAACACTGGGGAACCTACTGGCAGTACTTTGAGGCTGAAGGCTGTAGGTTTGATTTTTCATTTCCTCTGATCTTGTGCACGGAACGGGTCGGTACAGATTAATCTGTACCAAACCGGAACAGCACAACAACAGCCTGTTTCAATTCGATTCTAAAATAAAATAAATAATAATAATAATAATAATAAATACTGTGCATGTGCAAATGGCCACTGGGCGGTTCTTTGCATGAGCGCCTTTTTCAGAAAAAGGCAGCCGGTTCTGCACGAGTGGCAACCATTTTTGCATGCGCAGACAGGCTGTCCTTTTCCAAAATGGTGGCGACTCTGCCAGTGCCATTTTGGAAAAGGACATACATGCGCAGAACGGTCCCACATGCGCAGTCGTTCCTTGATATTATTTATTTTTTTTAATTGATTTAAATACGAATCTGTAATATGAATCTGCATTTAAATTCAATAACTTTGGGAAACAAAAGTAAGATAAACCAATATGCATTTGCACCCAAAGGACCACCCCCTACCACATATGCTCTATGTGCATGCAAGGTGCGGGAGGGGGTGTAGCTCAAAGCCACAAGAGCAGGGAATGCAACTTGCCTTCTCTTCTCCCTAGCAAGTTGCAGTGAACTTATTTCTTTCTTTGTGTTCTGCCCAACACCTCAGTAACCCTTTCTGGGCTACAAACAGCATGGCACACCAGGTGCCTGGTGTAACTTTGGGCTAAATGTTGGATGAATCCATCCCTGACCTACAGATGTCTGGACTCAGAAGCTTCCAACAATACTGAAATCATTATTCCAGAGTTTTCATGTTCTCCATCTATTCCACTTTCAACAGTGGATCCAAATAATGGCACAAACTCCAATTTTATACTTCGTGGCCAACCAAAAACATGTTTGTTTAGAAATGATACACCAGACAATCCAGGATCAGCTCTGTCCCCCCCTCAGATCCACTCTGCTTACTCCTGGCAGTGTCTCCTTTCCCTAACACACCCAAACAGCATGCCTCAGTTTCCCCAGTCTCTGAAGGCAACTCTGGACAGTTTAAAGTTTTTAATAAGACAGGAAGAAGCCACACAATTGCTTTGCATGGGACAGTTTAGCCCAGGAAAAGATCACAAAGTGTTTGGAACACAAATCGTATGAGGAGAGGTTGAAGTATTTGGGTGTTTGGAGAGGCCGCTTTTAGATGAGCAGCCAGATCTAGCGTATTGAAAAATGTACTTTGAAAAAAGTTGCACGGGGGGCTTTTAGATGGACTGGAAGTCGGTGGCTATCATTAGAATCACTGCTTGCGCATTCTTTTTAAAAGCGCATTTGTCAAGTCAAGTTTATTATAGCTGTTTTTCAGGTAAAATGTTACATAAAATAAGTTTAAAATATAATGTAGTAAAAACATTCAAGTAGATACAAGCCAGTTTGTCATTCAGCATAATTAGTCATTGTAGGATAGACTTCCTCTTGCTGTTGATTAAAAGAAAAAGCAACGCCACCGCTTTCATAATTATTGCGTCACTCAAATTCAATAAGCCTGACATTCTCTGAGAATCCGTGTCCCAGTGCTCCCCTTCTAATATAAAATTAATCCAGGATTCTCTGAATTTTTCATAATATGGGCAGTGGAATAGTACATGAGTTAAAGTTTCAACTTCTAGATAACATGTACATAGCCTATCGAAATAATTTTGATCCTGATACCTACCACTAACAACCGTGGAGTCAAACAATTGGAACTGAGCAAGTGTCATCATTTTATGCAATTTTAAATTGTAAAATTGAATCAAATAAGGTTCCATAGGAGTAGGTTACCTTCATTGTAGGGTACCAAGGGGCTATTCCAAGAGCCAACAACTCATCTTGTATTACCATATCAAGGATCCTCTGTTTTATTGCCAGGATAGTAAAAGACCCGAGTGTTTCATAGGTCTCTATAGAGAATCCCACTTGAGTCAGAGTCTTAGCAATTCCAGCCCACCACCAGAATGTTGTGCTCTCTGCCTGCTGCAGCTGTTCAACCCAGCATTTATGCGGAAGCCGTGTTGACTCCATTCTAGATACTTTAACCCAGTAAGAGAGTGCGCGTATCTTGACTAGTACAGAAATAGGGAAGAAACCCATTTCGGCTCAGAGCACAGTAAGTGGCGTAGCCATAGAGACCCCCAAAATTCCATGGATAAATTTTGTACAACTTCCATCCCACTCGACTATCAAGGGAAGCATACTTCTGTACCATACAGAAGCTGTGCCAAGCTCTTAGCTTTAAAGACTTCAACAACTTGTGGGACAATTATAGATTTAGAAATCCTATATTATCTAAGAATCCCTGCCACTGAGCATAATGCTTTGTTAATCAGACAATATCTATGTGCAGTCCAGGTAGCAGTTGCAGAGAAAGTAGTTCCCGAATAGACATAATTGGGCACCTGAGCTATCTGATGTATTCCTAAGGACCATTTATATTGTCGCTGCTTTTTCCCAAAGGAAATAACCAGAGATTTTTGTGGATTTACCTTAAGATCATTTTCAATACAAGTATCCAATCGATTTAGGCATTGTTGAAGGCCCAGTTTGTTTGTGACACAAGTATAATGTCAAATTTGTTAGCCACCCCAAGCTGTTTGCAGGAGGGGTGGGATATAAATATATTAAATAAATAAATAAATAAATAAATAAATATCTGCATACAGAAGAATACTTAATGACCTCCCCATGATTTTTGGTGGTGTGGAATTGACTTCTTCCATAATTTTGACCCGGTCATTTACATAGCGATTAAAGAGCACTGGTGCACGTCAACATCCTTGACGGACTCCTGCCTTAATGTCAAAGGATTTGAGACTCTACCTGTACTGCTCAACCTTACAACTGCCTTTGAATCTCGATGTAACTCGATCAACAGGTCTATTAAATGTTGAGTAATACCCATCTGTGACAATTTCAGCCACAATTTAGATCTGTTGATAGAGTCAAAAGCTCAAGAGAAGTCGATAAAAGCCCCAAATAAATAGCTTCCTTTCACAGTACTATACTTATCAATAATATGAGGATGATGACAAAACAGTTATCGATAACAGACCTTCCTTGCTGGAAACTGGCCTGTTCCTCTGCTATCAGACAATTTCTAGCCACTCAATCCTCAAGCTGTTCCAAAAGATAACAAGCATAAATTTTAAAAAGCACATTTGAAAAAACATCAGTATCGAGGTCTTTCAAAAGCATTTTTAAAAAGATTGCGCAAGCGGCGACTCCAATGACGGCCGGCGACTTCTGACTCATCTAAAATCCCCCCCGCGTGACTTTTTTCAACGCGCTAGATCCGACCGCTCATCTACAATCAGCCTTAGGAGGGAGTATGATAGTCTACAAATATTATTTGAAATGCTGCCATAAAGAAAATGGAAGAAAATTGTTCTCTCTTGCTCTGGAGATCAGGACAAGAGTCGGCGGGGAGAAGCTGCAGAAAGGGAGATTGAAACTAAACCTCAGGCAAAACTTCCTGACGGTAAGGACAGTCCGGCAGTGGAATTGGCTGCTTGGGGAGGTTGTGAATTCTCCATCATTAGAGGTTTCAAGAACTTCATGGGATCTGAGCCATTGACTTCGATGAGAATATAATTGCACTCAGTGGGTGCTTTTAGCCCCAGTGCTGGATGCGCCAGCCTGCTTCACCCCCAGGTGGCCTGTCCATCTAAAGGCACTTCCACCAAATGTGCAACCGGAGGCAGCCCCACCAGCAGCACTAGGGAACATCCTGGAGCGCCACTGAACTGGGCTCGCCAACCGGGGCACCGGTCGAAGCGGAACTGCTGTCCGTCTGATGAGCGGACCAACGCTGCAGCTCCATGTTTGGCCAGCCGTTGCACCGGGCAATGGTATAGAGTTACAGGTGCCAGCCTAGAGCGCTGGGCGATTGCCTGCTACTCTGCGGTGGGAGCTGGTGCCACACGGGAACCTGCTGGGTTCATCTGAAGCCGACCCAGGCGGGGTGTGGACGCAGGGTACAACACCCCTGGAGCAGTTCTGGGCAGGACTGGACTTAGGAATTTTGTGCCCTTGGGCCCTTCTCAGGCTGCTGCCCCCAAGCCAAGCCCCGCCCCCCACTCTGCATGTTCATGGGTGGGGGAGTCCTGTGTGAATGACACGGCACACGCAGCAATTAAGGGTGCGTGTGCGCACCTACCTAACACACATCCCCACTCACACCCCTCCCCCACACTTGTCCCCACGCATTGAAAATGGTGGTTGCTCCGTGGGTGCGGATGAGTGGCGGGTGAGTGGGGATGCGTTTGAGGCCATGCGCACGCCCTGCCCACGCACCAGCATGCCCACGGAACCCCCCACCCAGCGGAATCGTGTAAAAAGGACCTGTGAGGAGCCACTCGATGAACAGAAGGTTGCTACCTTGTAAAGAAGGTTCTTCGAGATGGGTCCTAACATTCTCACAACACCCACCCTTCCAGCCCCGCATGGACTTTTTTTCTTATATTCCTAGAAAGGGTTGGAAGGAACTGTCATTCTGAGGAGGAAGAGTACTTTTTATACCAAAAGGAGCTCAAGACCATCATATAGTCCATTATATGAATATGGTGAGCATGCACAACCCAGAAAATGTTCGGAGCCATCTTGAATAACCTTCTTTACAAGGCAACAACCTTCTGATCACTCACATGGGGAGGAGTTGTTTAACAGCTTTATCTCCCAGTGCGATGGGTGTCCCGCTGCTGCTGCAGCACTACTAGCAGGCAGACAGCAGAGGCAGGTGAGAGATGGGGACCAGGCAGCAGGATTCGGCTGCGGGCAGCAGCCTCCGTCTGTGCAGAGAAAAAAGCAAACAAGAAAAAAAACGGAGTGGGACGGCACCGGCACCAGGGCTGCCCAAGTCCTGGGGCTGGGGGCGTCTGCTCCTAAGTCCGGGCCTGGTTCCGGGGGAAGGGTGAAAGCATGCAATGTCCTGTTGCCCCAAACCCTTTGTTTTGCAGATTAAATCACTCACTCTCAGATAGTGGATGGGGTTGCAGGGGGTTGCCTGGTCTGCTTTAAGCACCTTTACAGTCCGGTTTTTCTCTGGCTGCTGCTGCAGATGTAAATGAGCCTTTGGAGAGCTCTTTGCAGTCCTGGGCATTTTGAGGGGGCCCAGAGACCCCTCTGGAGTTGATGCCTATGAATGGGGGGGGGGGGNCCGAATCTGCCAGTGAGTTCTTATGTTCTTAATCCAACCCATCATAGTGGAACACGCAGATCACCGCAATATTTACAACCCCTTAGGAAATTCTCCACCCCACCCCTTCTCCCAACCAAGAATGGGATTTACTGAGTTTGCACGGAAGTTAACTCAGAGCAAAGATTTGGCTTACTAGCTACCTTTCCACTGATGCATCAAACCGCTGTGACTTCAGTGAATCCCTCTTGCCCAGTTTGTGTTTGCCTGTGACCAGGTTAGCTATTATACTAGGCTTTAAACAAAAAACAAAACAAAAAAAGGAGTATTGCATTTTGTTCTCTGCCTACATTCCTCCTGCATGAAAGCCTCATATTGATTAGAACCAACCAGCCACACCCCTCATGCACTTCCTGGTTTTTTGTTAAGCTCTGTGTAATTACACATCAGATCGCCAAATAGGAACATTGAAAATTAAGCTGGCAGAATATCAGGTGGCTTTCAACACAGGCCACAACGGGATGCAGAAAAAGTCATGGGTAATACAAGACCCAGCCATGAAAGAGGCTCTCTCTTAGAAGGGGGGAGAGAGAGATGACTGTTTTTATTGTTAATAGTGGAGTACCCAAGAAATTTCACAACCTGAGTGGCCTAAAATATTGTTCTCTCCATCACACTAACACTGGCTGCAACACACCCACCCTTTGGGGGTGCTCATGGGTCCCAACACATCCACACAAACACAGACACACACCCCTTCCAACTGTCCTTACTCCGGAGGGACACTCCCTATTTAGGTACTGAATGCCACGACCCCTCTTCCAGGAGAGACAAAAAGACCTGTATTCAAGCTGCAGGCACCTCTCCCCCAGTTGCCTCCCAGGAAAAGCCCTTGAGAGGCCAAATGGAAGAGGATGGAATGACAAGAAACTAAGTGAAAGGAGAAGCAGGAGAGCGTCTGTCCCTCCTTGAACACTCGGGATATTGGGAGATGCGTGTGTGTGTTTAAATATATGAGGAGGTGGAGCTTATTCACTGAGGGGCAGAGCTGATTGGCCAAAGGGCTGGGGCTTGTTCCTCTTTGGCTGCTGGAAATGTCAGGAGATAGATATCCACACACTGGACCCAAACATCCCATCAGTCCATTACTGTTCCCCTTGCATGGTCCCCCCCACCCCACCTGTCTAGGGTGGCTAACCATGCAAATTTTAGAGGTCACTTATGAGAAATGCAGGTTGCAGGGCTGTCTTGGGTCAAGCAGCCCTGAAACCTGTATTTCTCATGTTTCCTCTTAAAATTTGCATATCTGGCCACCCTACACCTGTCAGTTCATAGTGAACTGTACAGATTGTTGTGTCATCAACATTTGCAGAACCAATCGTCGTCCTTCCTTTCTCAGCTCATTTACATTTCTGGAGCCTATTGGTTGGAAGGCATTGTAAGGTTCTGGGATGTCCAGGGCGTGGGCGGAGGCTGGGTCGAGTGCATGGAGTCGAGATGAAAGTCAGGCTGGGAGTCAGGACACGAAAGGGAACAAGGCTAAGGGGCAAGGCAGGAAGCGGAACAGGGCTGGGAGAGCAAGTTTAGGGCAAGGCTAAAGGAGCCAAGAGAAAGGGCTAGGTAGGAAGTGGAACCCAGGGCAAGAGATGGAAACAGGAAGCAGTGAGAGAAATGAGTCGGGTTACTCCACCCAGGTTCCTGCTCCTGCTGCCAGCCACCCTTGTACGCCGGCTGGCAGGACAAACAGGAAGGTGGGAGGCAGAAGACAGGCAGTAGGGGGCGTGCGGCCTGGCTAAAGTAGAAAAGCCTCCTGGGCGGAATGAGCAGGCCAGAGGCACGGCCGAGCAGCGGGAAAGCTGGGCCAGCCAGCTCCAGGCGCCCTGGAGATCATTTCTGGATGTAACCAAGCCAAGCGCGCGCACCTGGGATCTCGCATCTTTGTGAATGTTGCACTCCTTGTCTCTCCCTCTGTTCCCCCTTCCTTCGTCTCCCCCCCGCCCCCCAATTGCAAGACCTAGGGCAGGGACTGTGACTATTCCATTACTTTGTAAAGCGCCAAGTACATTGCTGGCGCTATATAAAATGCTTGCTAATAAAATCATCCTCATCCTCATGGATCTCTCCTCCTAGCCTTACGTGCCCTCATCTCTGCTCTCTTAGCCTGAGCTCCGTTTTCCAGCATTTGGGGACAGGAACTGGATCCAAGGGACAGATCCAGGAACTGGAAAGGGGCCAAATCAAAACTAGCTCTGGGCCACATTTAGCGCTGGAGCCAGAGATCCCACACCCACTTGGGCTACCATCCCGCCCCTTTTAAAAGAGGACACTTATCAAAAATACATGGGGCAGGGCTGCATTGGTTCCAGTGCAGCAGCCCTGCACCATGTATTTTTCATAAGCGTCCTCTTTTAAAAGGGAAGGGATGGCAATACTACACCCACCCCTGCTTTAGGGGATTTAGATGAGAATGTGGGTTGCCACGGCATTCTAACCCTTTCCCTTCCCCACCGTGACCTGCGTGCAGCCCGATTGGGAACAAAAAACAAAACCATGGCTGGGATTTGGGTGTGAATGTGCTACCGTGTAGGATATGATCAGACAGACACAGTCAGGGCCCCTCTCATTGCCGTATCCGAGGCTGGGCTGCCTCTCCTGCCTCAAAGCAGGAAGAGCCGGCTAAGCAGGTATATAAAGCAAGTGGGGGCGGGGGGTTGGAAGGGGACGGTTGAAGAGCCTGTAACCCAGGCCTGGCCTTAGGGTGAGGCAGGTGGCGCGGTCACCTCATGCCCTGTGGGATGGGCTTGAGGGGCCCACAGGAAACACGAGCCCCAGCTGCAGGAACAGCTAGTGCTCGCTGTCAATGTGGGGCCCCTGCCCTGGAGGCTTCGGTGGGGTGGGAGGCTGGACCAAGGCCTCCAGGTGGGGACAGGGCCCCATATAAGTGCCTCCTCTCAGGGGCAGAAGTGTCAGTGTCCCCCACCCCCCCGTCAAGGCAGTAGTGATATTGGCAGCAAAGAGTTCAGCTGCTGCTGCCCCTGCCTCTAGCCCAGCATGGAACCTCAGGCACGGCATTCGGAATTCTTGCCACAGCTCCCGGGGCAGGCACTTGTAGCCTTCAAACGTGGGGGTTCTGACCCTGCCGTCAGCCCTGTCTCCTCTGCAAGGCCCCAGCCCTACCCAGTGGTTAACGAGACGGGAATGAGCATCCCCCGCAGCACCTGACGGAGAGAACGAGGTACACTTCATGCCACCCCTAATTTGCATAAATTAACATGTATTTCTCATGATTAAATATTACCAAGGATTGGACTTCGGATGGATTTCTGGATTCTGATTGGTTACGGATTTAGATCTTTTTTTAATGGATTTGTATTATGGATCCATATTAATAATTATTATTTTATTAAGCATTTGATTAGCTCCAGCTTCCAGCAGTGTACCTGGCACGACAGTTCCATGCCCAGCGGGCGTACAATCTAAGATGGGCAAGGGAGAGGGGAACACAGGGAAAGACAATCCCATATAGTACAAATGGGCAACTGAGGCAGAGAAGCTGTGACTTGCCCTAGGGCCACCCGCTGAGGTCGTGGCTAGGGTAGGCCATTTGGAACATGCGCTAGCATTTTTTAAAATACTTTGATCCTTTTAAATATAGATCCTTTGTATGAATCTCTAATCAGCATGGTGTTTTCGGATTACTCCGTTAACTGGTGCTTAATCCGAATCCGTAACGTCCATCACTAGCGCTGGCAACTTTGGGGCTGAGATTGAGGGGGGGGGAAAAAAGGTCCGTGAGAGAGGCTCAGGCCACTTTCAGACATGCTCCCCCCCCCCCAAACGCATATTTGGGCTGCTGGGGGGGGGGGGATGCGCAGCCTGACTATGCATGGGGAATCGGCTGGTCGGGTGGGGGGCAGGGGGAAGCACAGCTTTGCCAGCAGAGATGTGCCGGGATGCAGAGCAGGAAATCGAGCTCAGCATCCCTGCGCGTCTCTGCCGGCAAAGCCGTGTTGGGGGGGGGGCTTTCAGACCGGCCGATCCCCGCGCATATCCTAGCTGCCCCACAGCCAGAATATGCCCACGTGTGCGGGGGAGTGTGTGTGTGTGTGTGTGTGTGTGTGTGTGTGTGTGTGAGAGAGAGAGAGAAAGTGGCCTGATGGGTCAGGTTGAAACTCAGCCTATTCAAAAGTCAGAATTCTCCAACAGGTGCACTGGCTTTGGCTGTCAAGCTTTAGTTTTAAAGACGTTCAGAGGATCCCAGGTGGAAGCAGTGACAGTCTCTTTCAGCAGCTAAAAAACATCATCTCTCACAAACACACTCACAACCTCCTACCTCTCGGTTTTCAGTTCCCTCCTGCCTGTGGTGTTCTCTCTTTGTTCTTTGATAGCCCGGCTTATCCCAAGCTTGTTAAAGTGAGAAAAGGTGCCCCGCCCCTGCCCCCCAGCAATGAATGAGTCAGGGCCTCCAACTCACTTTCCTTTCTCTTGCTGGATGAATGGTGTTAATGACCGCCATTGTCTTGTGAACCTGGGACAAACCAAACATTGCTGGGAGACCTATACAAGATAACCAATTAGTCTATCAGGCAAAAAGGTACTGTTGGAGGCTATTGAATGAGCTCAGGTGCCAATGTTGGATGGGGGCCATCGCTCCGTTTGGTTCCTTATTGCAGAACACTGCCAACTTGTTACTGAAAGGAGCTCGGAGATCTAATTCATTAACAATGCACAGCAGCACAATTTCTATTATCCAGTGGAACCCCAGAATACCTGGCAATCCTGGGCCCTCCATGGCTCACGGCGTGGCCCCAGGAGTACAACTGCACCTGCTGTCCCTATGATAGCTATGCCATTACCCCTGCTGGCCCAGGCTCCACCTACTCCAAGGCTGGCTTTGTTGTAACCTTACTAAGGAGCCCAAAGCTGGGGGTTAATAAAGAAAAACAAAACAAAACAAAACCTAAAGAAACTGTTCTCTGTGTTGAGAGCCTTCCTGTGGCGGGGGGAAAGCCTCAGGACTTTGCTACAGGTCCCTGGAACTCACAGGTTCTTAGAAGGAGGAGGTCATTTTCCACTCCTGCTGCCACCAATTCAAGATGCCACTGCTGCCTAATAGCAAGGCAACATAGCCTCAGGGGGTGCTGTGCCTTGTTGCTGTTGGCTGGACAGGAGCCCAAAATATAATCGCAGAAACAGTGCTAGTCAGGTCCTTTTGGATTTGGGCTGGGTGCTAGTCTTCCAGTTAGGAGTTTGGAATGGCTTGCAGATTAGAATGGAAGAGCCGGTTCCTGGCCAGCTGGTAGGATAGTTGGAGGTTTGCTGTGTGTGGTTTGAGTCCTGTAGTTCAGAAAAGAAAGAACTAGCACAGCCTAGGGATAAGGAGCTGGATTTGACCATGGAAGATCAGGGTTCAAATCCTGTCTTAGCCACAAACTCACTAAGTGGGCCTTGGATAAATCACGGTCTCTCCGCCTCAGTTCCCTCTCTGTAAAACAGGTGTGATGATAAAGGCTGGCGCTACCATAGAGGTAGCGCAGGCGGCCACTTGTGGTGGCAAGTTGAAGGGGGCAACAAAAACAACAGTCGCTGCCGGTAAGCACCGCGACAGCAAACTGCAGCTGCCCGTAAGCACCACGGGAGCTTGGGAGAGGCAGGGGGAGCTGGAGCTGCCTAGGGCAGCAAAAATCCTTGCGCTGTTCCTGATTATAATGGCCCACCTCTCCCAGGGCGGTTGTGAGGGGCAGCTAGATAAGGATTGCAAAGCACTTTGAACGCTAAATGTTGCTATAGAAACAACAGCATTAAGCAGACAGTTGCAAATTTACTCACCATGGGGTGGGGTGGGGAAGGGAGGGGAGAAGCGCAGCAAGCGGAAACCATAAGCCTCTTCTTGCAAACCACCAGAACCATAATGGGATTTCCATTTGTGGTGCTAACACCCTAGGCCACGCTGAGAAGGAGTGACGTTTTATTCCTGCAGGGGTTGAGGTGACTAATAGTTTGGGCTTGTTCCCAAGAAAGGTTAAACAAACAGCAATTACAATGGAAATGACAATGTTCTATTTTTCAGTCTGAGATCTAGGGTAGGTGGTGAGTGAGAGCACAGGTCTGATATCAAACCCATAGGACTGTAGGGCTGGGTCATCTAGTCCAGCCCCCCTGTACGGAGATGGGATTCATTAGACATACACATCAGGGGTGGCCAGATGTACGGCGCACCTGATCTACCTTTTCCAGGACCTACTCTCCTCCTCAAAGGAAATCTTCTAGTAGACCAGTCTATGTGGTTGTACCAGAAAGTATCTTGTGGTCTACTGGTGGACTGAATTTGGTGTACTGGCCACCCCTGACGGATGTTTATCCCAAAAACATCCAGTAAAAGAGACCCACAACTTCCCTTGGACGCTTGTCATCTGTTGTTCTTACAGATGTTCCAACTAGAAAGTTTTTACTAATATTTAACCTAAATCTACCTTCCTGCACCTGTAGCCCATTGCTGCTTGAGTTAGGCCCCTACCACGTTATCGTTTGAGGGATTGTTTGTTTTTATTTAGAAAAACAACTCGATCCAGACTGGCTTGGTTATGTGGTAATATAACCAAGTCCTTCTCTTCCTTTCAGGCCCATTGCGTTCGACTCTACTCACCCCTCCAGCTCCGTATGTGGCTGTCATCTACTGCCTGCCCCCCACCCCCAGGCTCTTCCTCCTCTTTTATCTCTGACTTTGATGCATGGATTACCTACTTTCTTTCCGATTATAATAGTCCCACCCTCAATCTTGGAGACTTCATTATCCACGTGGACACCCCCTCTGACAGGGCTGCTTCCTCTGACCTTTTCGTTTGACCTTCGCCTCTGGACGGACGTTCCGATGCACCGTGACGGCCACTCCCTTGATCTAATCTTATCTAAAAATTGCTCTCTCAGATCTCTCCTTTGACGCCCTTCCTGTCTCTGATCACCTTGCTTCGTTCCTTCTTTCCCACTCACCCCCACCTGCCTCCTCAACCTCTCGCTCTTTCTGTGACCTTCAATCCATTGACCCTCTTGACTTTGCTTCCTCCCTCTCCCCCCCATCTCTCTGCTGTCTCCATCTTCAACTCAGCCCTTTCTTCCACCCTCGACTCCCATGCTCCCCTCGCCTACTGTCCTATCCATCGCATAAACCCATGCCCCTGGCTCACCCCTACCATCCGCCACCTCAGATTCTGTTCTCGAGCCGCCGAGCGCCTCTGGCGGAAGTCTCATGTATTCACTGACTTTCTCCATTTCAAGTTTGCACTCTCGACGTTTAGCGATGCCCTTTCCCTTGACAAAGACCGCTATTACGCCACATTAATTTAATCCAAATCCTGCAACTCACGCCGTCTCTTCACCACGTTTGCTTCCCTCCTGAAGCCTCCCTGTCCCCCCCCCCCTTCCCCCCTCTCCACACAGGATCTTCTCCACTTCTTCAACAACAAGATTGATAAACTCTGCCTTGCAATCGCTTCTCAACTCTCTCCCTCCTCCCTGATGTTCCCCCTCCTGCCTTTCTTCTTGGTCTCCTCAGTTTCTCTTGATGAGGTCGCCTCCCTCCTTTCTTCATCCAACCCATCCACTTGCCCCCTTGACCCCATCCCCTCTCGCCTCTTAAGATCGATTGCCCCCACCGCTGCACATCATCTCACACTCTCCCTCTCTACTGAGTCATTTCCTTTGGCCTTCAAACATGCTACCATCTCCCCCATCCTTAAGGAGGCTACTCTTGACCCCTCTGACCCTTCCAGCTATCACCCCATTTTGCTCCTACCCTTTGCTTTCAAGCTCCTGGAGTGAGCTGTCTACATGTGCTGTCTGGACTTCCTCTCTTCAAATTCCTCCCTTGACCCCCTCCAATCAGGCTTCTGCCCTCTCCATTCAACTGAGACTGCCCTTGCCAAAATAACCAATGACCTTCTCTTAGCTAAGTCTAAGGGCCTCTACTCTGTTCTTGTCCTCCTTGATCTTTCTGCCGCCATTGACACTGCTGATCATGGCCTCCTCCTGGATTCACTACGCTCCCTCAGTTTCCAGGACACTGTTCTCGACTGGTTCTCTGCATCTCTCTCAAACCGCTCCTTCAATGTTTCTCTCGCTGGTACCTCCTCTACATCACTTCCCCTCTCCGTGGGAGTTCCCCCAGGCTCTGTCTTGGGCCCCCTTCTCTTCTCCCTTTACATTCCTTCTCTGGGTAAACTCATTGAAACCCACAGCTTCCAGTATCACCTGTATGCTGATGCCACGCAACTCTCTCTCTCTACTCCCACGCTCTCCTCCTTCTCCATCCAGACTCGTATTGCTGACATCTCTGCCTGGATGTCTCGTAACCAACTCAAGTTTAATATGGCCAAGACTGAACTCTCTTTCGTTCCCCCCCGAAATGCTCACCTCCTACTTCCCTCTCAATTTCCATTGAGGGAGTCACCATCCAGCCGGTCCCTCAGGCCCGTAGCCTGGGATTCATCTTCGACTCCCCCCTCTCCTTTAAGCTTCAAATCCAGGCTGTTGCTAAATCTTGTCGCTTTGCTCTGTACAATAATATTGCTAAAATCTGGCCTTGCCTTACTGTTGCCGCTGCAAAACCCCTAAACCATGTCTTGACTACTGCAACTTCCTCCTTACTGGCCTCCCTTGCTCTGATCTGTCTCTCCCCTCCCAAATCTCCATTCAATGCTCCGCAGCCAAAATTATCCACCTTGCCCATCTCTTTGACCACGCACAGCCTCTACTCTCTGCTCTACACTGACTCCCTCTATGGGAACGCATCAGCACAAGCTCCTGGTCCTCACCTTCAAGGCTCTTCATGGCCTTGCTCCCCCATATCTTTCTGCTCCTGTATCCGGCCATGCTCCTGCCCTGGAGCTTTGCTCCTCCTCTGCTTGCAAACCCCTTGCTCCTCTAAACGTCTTCGCCCCTTCTCCCGTGCTGCCCCTCATGCCTGGAACTCCCTCCCTCCCAACTTTCAAATCTCTCCTGAAAAGAAAACCCACCTCTTCCTTCCCTAGCTTGTCATGAGTGATACTGCATCCTTTCTCCCTCGCTCAGAACCTAATTCCCTGTAACTAAACAAAGCAGGTAAGCCTGCAACTTCTCAACCTCGTGAATGTACTCTTGTCTTTCCTGATGTTTACCTCTCCCTCGTCTCTCAGATTGTAAGCCCCTTAGGGGTAGGGACCTCTCTCTGACAGTGGATTGTACAGTACCAGGTACATTGCTCGTGATATATACGTATATATATATTAAAAAATAAATATATAAATAAATAAATAATAATAATGCAGTAATAGCTGGTATTCCAGTTTGGCAGTTAAGCTGTGCAACTGGATCCTTACCAAACAGCTGTCAAGCTAGCCAGTACATTGGATATTAAGAAGTTGGAGGAACTGGTAGCAAATGACTAATACACCCTATACCTTACCGGCTGCACCTTCGGTGACCTCTGAAAGGTCGGTTTCCAACAAGTATTTGAATTGGCGTAGTTCTAGGCTGCTAAAAGACCCACCCCCTACTGTAGTTGCTTACTTATACATTCACATACACTTAACAAGAGATGCATGACAATATGAACGGAGAGGTGGGGTCTAGCAGTGCAATGTGGGCTGCCCGGCCCTGCCCCCTATCTCCCAGTCAGCCTTGCCTCCATAGAGGAAGGATGTGCTCCAGCTCAAACTTTGGCACTTTTGGGGTGCACTGCACATCCTCTCTTCCTTATGAGCAGTCATGCCCCATGGGACACACCTGCAGTGCACGCACACACACGGCTAAGCCCTGGCTATTCGTGCTTTGGTTTTGCACAGCGCAAAAAGAGAATTAAAACTTCTCTCACCCTAAACCCATTGCTAAGTCATCTGTGAGCAGACAAAAAGGTTACATTGGCCAAATAAATTAGAGATAAAACAAATAGTAAATTTGCCATCTGTGCTTAATATCCATCACTCCAGATCAATTGGCGGTCATCTCGCCGTAAGCCACGTATGGCAACGGCTAACCCACAAACCAAATAACTGGATAATACAACAAAGGTTAACCAGTTTACCGCATTACCATTATCACCTTACCAAGTCACTGAAATGCCACATGACAGTTTTTACTTCTGGGAGTCTGCTCATTGGTGGGTTACATTTGTTGAATCTGACGGCCAATGGGAAACAGACTAGTTTCATTAGTCTGAAATTGGGAGGAGGGAGCGGGGTGTAAACAGGTAAGGAATTAGGAGGAAACAGAACTAGTTAGTAACAGCAGAACTGAGAAGAAAACGGCAAATGGCTCACAGCACTATTACATGGTAACTAACATGGTGAAATGGTTAAACTATCGAACAATAAAACCGATACCTGTTGAGGAACTGATCCTTGCTGGAGCAGATTGGCTAGAAATGGACGATGAACTCACAATTTGAGCTGAAACTATTTTTTTATGCCACGGTGGAGAAAGAGCCATATACCAAAATCTTCATATTGCTGAGAGCCACAAGAACCTCGTACGCCCGTGCACGTGCACACAACCCTTCCTACTTTGGGACTGGCTGAAAGAGCCAGTGCTTTGCCACCTTGGTTGCTGAGACCCGGATACAATGAAGTAAGCAACAGGACTGTTAGGGCAGCGTGGGGCCCAGAATCAGCCCTGGCCGAGAGCTATGCTTGAACTGTCCGAGACCTGTACGCAACTCCTGAGCCACTGTTTGGACCCCTGTGTTTTATGCAGGTACCAAATTCAACAAATTTGGACTATTTGTTTCTTTTTGGACAAAGCAATTGAAAACCGGTATTAATTTTTGTCTTCATTTCGAATACTTCGTTTTGGCATTCCAGTTATTCAATTTTAGCATTCCAGTCACTTTTAGAGTGTTATTTGACACTAAGTAAAGTAATGCTATAACAGTAACCAAATGCAACTAACTGGAATACCCAAACAAAATGGGTCAAATAATTGTTCTGGTCACAGATCTAATCCTGCTATTTGTGCTAGAACTGGATCAGATCCGTCTTTTTGTCTTTGTGGATAATTCATACTTTTTCAGAATGTTGCTCAGAATTCCAAATGCAGGGCATTGCCATCCTGTGATCTGAGCTATGCATGCGCAAAAGGGCAGTGCCTTGTACTGCGCGGACACTTTGCATGGGCGTAGTACAGGATGCTAACATTTTATGCATGTGCAGAACGGGGGCGCAGCTGATCCAGATTTCTGGCAACGTGCAGATTGGATCATAGTCGGGTCCAGGTTTTGTCAGATTGGATCAAAGCAACTGTATCTGTCAAGGACGGAATCTGAGCCGAATGTCTGTTTTGGCCTTAATTTGGACAGCCTAAGATTTGAAAATGCAAATTATCTTTGTGAATGTTGACTGGCCTATTTGTTACAGCCCTCGTCACAATGTTCAAGACTAGCTGAGCTGCTGGGGTGTGTCCCCAAAGGGGGTGCATTTTCCCCCAGACCAGTCAAACAGGCCAAATATTAACTCCTCAATCTCAGTACAAACTTGATCTCTGCAGAGCTGTGCATAGAAATCCGGTGCCAAGAGTAAGCGAGGAACCAGAGTGTACGGACGCTGTGTCAATGTTTGCACTGATGGGATGGTGCCTTGCTCCTCCACCAGGTGCATTGTTTTCAAACACACACACACACACACACACACACACACACACACACACACACACACACACACACACACACACACACACAGAACAAGGAGAATTAATTTAAGCTTGAATAAAGGCAACTCTCCCTGAAGAGCTTTTAATCGAGAGTATTGATTTGGTGACAGGATACGGATTATTCCTAGGGGCGGGAGCATACAGAGAGGTGAATGAAGCAGTCAGTTTACTAGAAACAGCTCTTTCCCCCTTTTTTCAAGGCCCTTTCTTACTCTACCAGAATGGGATGGTCCAGATTAGGGGTTTGTGAACCAAGCGACGGCTGGAAAGCCTCACCATTTCTTACAGACTGCAATGTGGCTTGGCTGCCTTCGATCCCCACAGGCGCCGTAGACACTTCCCAGGGGTTGGAGGCCTGTGGGAGGAGTGTAATGCACCGTGGCCATCGCATGTGAATTATCGTCACATCTAGGCACCAACACCAACCTCTCCTCTGCTCCCCATCTACTGACTTTCCCTCCCCCTTCTCATTCAGCAGAAACTCCCCATCCTCACCTTCAAGGCTTTTCATGGCCTTGCTCCTCCTCATCTTTGTATTGTTTTTATATATTGTTTTAAATATTTTGTGAGCCACGTCCGAGCTGCCGTAGGGCTGGAGGGAGTGGGATACAAGTCACTGAATAAATAATAAATAAATATAAATGTTCCCATCTGAGCACTTGGCTTCT
>QEPC01003143.1:7518767-7544730 GCA_003113815.1 Sphenodon punctatus | reverse complement strand
CCTGAGACTTCGCATCCGCCTGAATGTTTGTTTGTCTTCTCCCATGTCTCTCCCGCTGTCCCCTCTCCTTGTCTCCCCCTCCTTGTCTTTTAGATTGTAAGCCACAGGTAGGGACCGCAGCTGATTATATGTTCTGTACAGCGCCAGGTTGTTACTGGCGCTTTATAAATGTTTAATAATAATAATAATAATAATAAAGGTCTTACACCACCTCTGGAAGATGCCCAGGCTCAGGTTCAAACGAACCTCTGCCACTGTCATGACTATTCAGCCCCAGGCACGTTGCCCGCGCTAATATAATAGATCCCATTCTGCTGTAGCCACTGACGGCGGCGTGGAATTTTCTGCTCTAGCTCTTAACCCTGTGATGATTTGCAAGCTGAAGACACAACTATGTTAAAGACTGACTTAACCAGCAGTCCTTCCCTTATAGTTACCGGTGGCCAAAGCTTCATTGCCACGCCATCAAGGTACTCTGTGAGGTTGTTGTGCACACTTCCTGCTTGCGAGGAAGAGATATCTCCTCAGAAGTACAGGAATTTGCCTCAGGGCCGGCCTTAGGATTTGTGGGACCCAGGGCGAAGATAAAATGTGGGGTCCCTGATGGCCCCTCTCTCTTGGGGGCAACCTCTGCAGTGCCCTGAATGTGGTCATGGTTGGGGTCCCACTGAGAGGGAGTGGTGCCCCCACATCCTGTTCTGGTGAAAACAGAAGTCACTACAGGACCCTCAGAATGAGCAGGGCGGTGTGATTTGCCTTCAGTTTAAAACTGTTTAAGAACACTGGAACCCCGCAATTTTTGTCTGTATTGTCCCACGTTGACAGCTAACTGGAGCCAGGGCAGCCTAGTGGATAAGGTCCGAACCAAAGTCGGAATTTGGATCAGAATTTCCACCATGGTGGAAAATCCACAGAGGAATTCAACCCCCCCCTACTTTAAAAATGCAGAACATTTCCACAAACACAGAATTCCAGTTCCACGCCAACCATAGCAACCTCACGCCCTCTCCAGATTGAGACCACCCCCCAGCACAGATCAACAAGTGCATCAAAACTCTGCAGATAAGTAATAAAACCATTGCTGAGCAGCAGGAAGCTGAGTGAGTCAAGGACAAGTGTGATCAGTGAGGGGTGACCCCTGCCAGCAGTTGGCTGGGGGTGGATAAGAGACCAAAGGAACAGTGTGCACCATACCCGTGCGACTGGCAGTGCTGTGAGGGAAGGGTCACTGGGGAGTTCACATGAGGGTTCTCCTGGGGGAAAAGAGCCACCTCATCCTGAAGGAGAGCAATGAATAGGGAGTGGAAACTGGATTGGGCTGGTCAGTAGCTGCTCCTGCATTGCCTTGAAAAGTGCCTCTAGTTTCATTGTGTTTACGTTTGCAATACAAGAAAATTGTGGCAACGAGGGAATGGAGAGCAGAGATTCCCAAGCAGCGGGTCAGGATCCGGAGTTGGACCATCTATCCCAGTAGTGGCAATCTCAGTCTGATATAGTTTGGCAAGCTTTCCTTTAGAGAAGGGTCAGCACATTCAAGTCTGGGCTTATACAGATGCTATTCCCAGGGCTGGCCGTAGAATTTATGGGACCCATGGCACTGCCCCCTATAGCCATGCCCCTTTAACAACTGCAAGTGGGCGTGTCGTGCTCTGTCCACCCACAGTGCTCCTTCCTGACTGTGGGGCCCGAGCCTCCCTGCCCCAGCACAATCTAGTTACCCACCCCCTCAAACCCTGGAGGCCCCAGGACTCCTGCTACTACTCCATGCAACTCTCCAGGTACCTCAGGACTGGGTGGCAGGGCCCCCCACAGGATAGGCCCCTAGTGTTGCTGGTGCTCCTGGTGTCCCTCAGGACAGGGTAATGCATCCTGCAGAGCCCCCACAACTTACAGGGTCTCCCAAACTGTGTGGCCTGGGGCAACTGCCTCGATTGCCCCTACCCAAGGCCAGCCAGGCTATTTCTGGCCTCAGATCATGGGTGTCTAGAGCTGAAACCCATGACATTTCTAGTACCCAGATCGAACCAAACATTTCAGGTCCTTTTCGTTACCTGAACTGATTTTTGATCGCATACCTGAAATACCAATAACCAGTCTAGTGAAATACCATTTTTGTCCTGGATTGTGGGAATTTGGGGGGTGTTTTGTTTTTTTAGGTAATTCCAGTTACTCAGAAAACTGGGAACCGAAATTTTGGTTTTTACCGATCCGGATACTCCAAATGGTACCCCAAAATGTGCGTATTACCTGCAAATCCACCTTGATTTACCTGCTTTCTGGACCCACAAGGCTAAATCAGGGTTCCCCGAGTATCTCAGGCGGCGGCAATGAGGAGGGTGTTCTCGGTGGCAGCACCGCCGCTGCGGAACTCCCTCCTGACAGAGGCCTGCTTGACCCCGGACCTTCCCTCTTTCTGAAGACAGTGTAAGACCTGGCTGTTCCGCCGCGCTTTTGGCGAGGGAGACGGGCAACGGGTAGGGGTGATAGAGGCATAGGAGGTTTTTTAGCTCTGCCATGGAGTATTTTATTGCAAATTTCATATTGTTATTTGTATTGTATTGATGTTATTTATGTTTATATATATGTTTATGGTTTTAATATGTTGTGAGCCACCCTAAGCTGCTGTAGCAGGAGGGGACGGCCTAGAAATCTAATAAAATAAATAATAAATCGGGGTTTGCTGACGCCGAGGCAGTTGTCTTGCCCAGTGAACCCTGTGGGAGCAATTCATTCCTCTCATCTGAGCATCCAGATCCCCTTTGCCTAACACCAACCCTGGACCACAGGGCTCCTGACTGGTCAGGTGAGCATCACAACTCCAGCAGCAGAGTAGGTAAGACTGACTGATCCCTCCCTCCCCCACCCGGCACCCACCTTCCCTGACCACTCCCCCCATCCTGATCCCTCCCCCCATCCCGCACCCACCTTCCCTGATCCTGATCCCTCCCCCATCCCCCCATCCTGCACCCACCTTCCCTGATTACTTCGCTCATCCTGATTCCTCCCCACATCCTGCACCCACCTTCCCTGATGTGGAATATTAAATGTTGCAAATGTGATGCTTCTGATAAAACTGAGCTTTTGAAATCCTGAGATGTAAATTGACAGTCTGGTGATCTTAGGAAGTTATGTGTGTTCACAGTGCTGGAAATTTGGTGCTTTGGAAATCCTGAGATGTAAATTGACAGTCTGGCGATCTTAGGAAGTTAGGTGTGTTCACAATGCTGGAAATGTGATGTGACTGTGAGTCTGGTGATTCATGGGCCTTGAAATCCCCCCCACCCCCCACACACACACACACACACACACACACACACACACACACACACACGCAGCAGAGGGCAAGAATACTGCTTCAGAAGGGACTTCTGAAGCAGGGATTGGGGTCCCGTCCAACATACATGCAGCAAGTCCCTTCTTTCTGAAGCAGTATTCTTAACCTCTGCTGCGTGTGTGTGTGTGCGTCTTTGCTAAAACTGCTTGTAAGTGAGGTTTAAGGTTGTCTGCCTGCTTTTAAACCTGGCAGAGGAGGTGATTATAACCTGCCTAACCTAAGTGGAATTGCTTCATTAAGTAATTGCTTCATAACCCTTGGAACTCCTTGCTGCTGGGTTATGCCGCCCACCATTGCCCTAGCTCCGCCCACCGTTGCCCTGGCTCCGCCCACCGTAGCCCGCCAGCCTTACTGCCCCTCCAACCTCAAAACCCACCAACCGCCCCTGATCACAATTAAGAGATATTTCCTTGCAGCCCCAGCTGCTGAAATGCCAAGAATATCTGCTCTCTCTTTAGGTATTGGGGGCCAATTCTGAAACTCATCTGTCAACAGCCCTCCTTGGAGCCAGTTCACCAACTTGCAGGATCCAAGCCTGCTCTCTTTCAGTGGCTATCATCTCTCCATCTTCAGAAGAGCTGCCCCCTGAGCCATGTTCTAACAGATTTGGGCACCTGGCTTAAATAAATCTCTTGGAGGGGTCTACACATTGGGAATCAAATACTGGTTTTAACCTATGAAGCCCTCAATCACTTGTGCTGCAGTTATCTGAAAGACCACTCCTTCCCTTGTGTTCCTTGACAGCCCCTGAGGTCAGCTGGGGACACCCTCTCGCAGGTGCCACCTCTCTGTGATGTTTTCATGCTAGGGCACACAAGGAGGCATTTTTGGTAGCTTCCCCATGATGATGGAACTCCCTCCCCTTCAAGGTCCACCTCAGCCCAAGCCTGCTCATCTTTCGGAAATGATGCAAGACCTTTTTATTTGGCCAGGCAGGGATAGGGTGGGATAGGATTTGGGTGGGAGGTGTAGGGGTGGGGTATCAGAGTTTTAAAATTGGATTTGAATGGCTTTTTTATTCTGTTTTTCTGATTGGAAACCACCCTGAGCCTCTGCAGGAAGAGCGACACCGAAATATGAATGGATGAATGAATGAATGAATGATTAATAACTTGAGAAAGCCTTGGAGGGGCGTAGCCAAGTTGAAATGGGCCCATCCTCCTCTTCTCCAATAACAGGGGACACTGCTGTACCAACCTGGGTCCTCGAGGCTCCTGGGGCCCAGAGCAGTGGGACTCCCTGTCCCCTTGACTGCCAAGCTCAGGCCCTCCCATTTGGGGTAAATCAGGGCAGATTCTTTGAAGTTAGTGGGGCTGGGCTGATTTTACACCAACTGGGGAATCCTGGTCCAGGGTAGAGGCAGCAAAGGAACTCCCCAAAAGCAGAAGTCTTGGGATCTTGGTGTAAAATAGCACTGTCATTTGTAGGCCGATACCCTTTGGTCCCCCTCCTCTTGGCATGGTCTCACCCTTTCCTTGGTTAAAGCATTCCAAAAAGCGTAGGTGTCTCCTCCACTTCACCCCCACACTCCTTCAGATTCCTTCCTTCAGTTCGCAGCCACTTCCGGTGGCGAGCAAACGGAGAGCAGAGGTTCCCAAGCGGTGGGCCAGGATTCCAAGTGGAGTTGGGCCATCTGTGGTGGCATAACAGAGCCCACTGGGGTTCGCCCCAGCCTCCCGGAACCTCGTTACCCACTTATTATCTGGTCTCTTACCCGCTGCCACCACCCCAGAGCTATTTCTTTATTCAGATTCCAGTCTCTTCCCTCTGGGGAGAATGAGACCTCTGCTGCGTCTCTAAAACAATCAGGCTCACAAGCCCGTATAAAACAGTTCCCAGTTTCTGCCGCCTGAGCGTACAGAGACGTACACACACACACAGATCTTTTAGATCAAAAGAAAGAATACTTTACTGATAACATAAACCCAGCATTACAGGCTAACCAACCATGTGAGGCATTTTGAATCCTTAAGCAAAAGCAATTGATCAGAACAGTTTAGGCACGATGGCCCTTTTAGAAGCATCTGGCCTAAACTGGTCCCTCAGATCTAACCTTCAATTACTTACAGCTTCAGGTGCCCCTTCCATCTTGTCTTCTGTTTGCTCTGGACACTGACCTTGTGCTATGGAGCTAAGGGAATGGCTCCTGGCCTGTTGGGACTAAACTGAACCTAAGGACTGAACACCTTTGCTGCAAGACAAAGGCGCACCTGAAGCTGTAAGTAATTGAAGGTTAGATCTGAGGGACCAGTTTAGGCCAGATGCTTCTAAAGAGGCCATCGTGCCTAAACTGTTCTGATCAATTGCTTTTGCTTAAGGATTCAAAATACCTCACATGGTTGGTTAACCTGTGATGCTGGGTTTATGTTATCAGTAAAGTATTCTTTCTTTTGATCTAAAAGGTGCGTGCGTGCGTGCGCAAGCGAGCAAATACGCCTCTGTACGCTCAGGCGGCAGAAACTGGGAACTGTTTTATACGGGCTTGTGAGCCTGACTGTTTTAGAGATGCAGCAGAGGTCTCTTTCTCCCCGGAGGGATGAGACCGGAATCTGAATAAAGAAATAGCTCTGGGGTGGTGGCAGCGGGTAAGAGACCAGATAATAAGTGGGTAACAGGGTGCCGGGAGGCTGGGGCGAACCCCAGTGGGCTCTGTTACGCCACAGGTGTCTCCTCCGCTTCATCCCCACACTCCTTCAGATTCCTTCCTTCAGTTCGCAGCCACTTCCGGTGGCGAGCAAATGGAGAGCAGAGGTTCCCAAGTGGTGGGCCAGGATTCCAAGTGGAGTTGGGCCATCTGTGGGCGAGGCCACAGTCCCAAGAGTGGCTGGTAATCTCAGCCTGATCTAGTTTGCAAGACTTTGTTGCTGTCTCGTCTGGGGGGTTTCAGGATTTGGGGTGAAATTCTGTTTTTGATCTGATTCCATTTCTGACGGAATCCAGTCATCTGTTCTAGTCTGGCAAACCGTGAAACGAACAAAAGAACGTTCCAATTCAGTTTTGCTGGAATCGATCAAATACATTTCTGTCCTATTGTGCATGCTCAAAATGGCTGTGGCTTCACTGTGCATGCGCAAATGATTTAATCAGAATTCTAACCAAAATTTCAATTGCCATTCCGATTTCACGGAAAATGTCTATGGAACCGGAACAATTTGAACCAGGATTATTAATTATTATTAATAATAATAATAATAAAGATTTCTATAGCACTTTCATCATTCAAAGTGCTTTACAATCCTTATCTAGTTTTCTCTCCTGACAACCATGTGAAGTAGGTCATTTTGATTCCCATTTCACAGATGTGGAGCAGAGACTGAGAGATAGTGACTTGTCCAAGGTCACCCAGTGAGTTCATGGCAAAGACAGGATTTAACCCCTGGTCTTCTAGGTACAAGCCTTGTATTGGTGAAGCACAGGGTGCTGCCATTTTGCACACGTGCAGTACAACATCCACTATTTGACACTTCTTTTCTTGTCTATCCCTCGGTCACGGAAAACAGTTGTAAAACCCCAGATTAGAAAGGGAGGCGTGAGGGAGTGCAATCTGCAAGCTGTCAATGGGGAGGAGCAGTTGGATTCGCCAGCCTGAAAGAGCTGAGCAGGTTTTTCCAGGCAAGCTTGAAGCAGCCCTCCCTCGCTATAGATAAAGGCCTCTCCTTAATTACTCTTCTCCTTACAGTCTTTGGATTATTTATTTATTTATTTATTTTAAAACCTCTGCTTCGGACCACCAGTGTGAAACTAACTTCTAATTATTCCTCTTGAAAAAAAAATAAAAAATCAGCAGGTCAAGGCTGTAAAGGAGCTGATGTTGCGATTTCTTTAATTAAAGTTTCCTTTCTTCTTTTTAAAAACAAAATTTCTGACCTGCTTCTTTCTTAGGCTATTGCCTAACCCTCGCCCTTGAGAAAATCCATCAGAGAATCCACACAAGAGGAGAAATGGCCGGAGTGGGGGGAAAGCTTTACTGGCAGAAGGAGGGCTGTGTAAATTCGCATGACATGGGGGGTGTGGAGTCAAGCAGTTAAGGGAAGTGTTGGGATTGAGCTTTTCCATAAAGACTGGCAGGGGAAGGGTTTAAGTCTGGTTTATGAGAGAGGTTATTGCATAGATATGAGACCCCTTCACTATTTAAGGCACCAACCTCTCCTCTGCTTAGTTACGGATTCTCCCTCCTGCTTCTCATCTATTTAAGTTTTTTCCAGCCCCCTCCCCAAAGCCCAGCCTCATAGTTGAGCAATGGACTACTCTGCATTTGCAGCAGTCTATAATATATGCAGATTTTATGCATATTATGTCCCAAATTGTCCCACGTTTTGCGAGTCACGGTCCCTCATTTCGGAGTCCAGGGGTTGGGAGGGATATGGAGGAAACAGTTGTGTGTAGGGTTCACAGGTGGGAATCCTAGCTGTGTGACCATAAGAGTCTTGGAGTTGGTTTTTTGTGCAAGGCCTTGGTGCTCCTCTTGCATCACTGGTCATTCATTGCATGGCAATGGTCCAATAGCATCCGTTGTCCCAAACACCAAAAACATACCTCTCTACTGGGCTACAGATCCAAGCATCGTCCTCAACAGGTTGAGCCAGGGAGGTGAAACCCTCCCAAAAACCCAAGGGGCGAGTGTGTCTGTGTGGGCTGGGATTCAGAGTGCTTGAGACTGCCGTGAATTGTTACAATTAGAGATTGGCCCAAGCCAACCACTTCTAGGGTCCAGATGTGGATTTTGGATTTCCCCCAAAGCTGGCATGAGGCAGATTTTACCTCCTGCTCTGGACTCCATTTCTGATTGCAACTCAATCTGATTACACGTAGTATTAAGCAAGGACAACGTTTAGAGCAAGGTAACCCCCGTTTCCTCCTTGGGGTTACCTCCTTTTGTCTGTCAGTGAGCATAATGCCTCCCCCCAAAGGGCATGGAAGCTGTTGAGAAAAGTCTCTCCAGAAATGACAGCAAAAATAATGAGAATCAGACAGGAAATGTTCAGATTTTAAGACTAGATAAGACTGCTATGGTCATCTAGCGTGAGCTCTTGCTTAGTGTTTATTTAATTGGTTTTATACCCCACCCTCTGCTGAGGCCTTGGGGCAAGTGACAACACAACATACAGCATAGAAACAAAACACAACACTCCCTCCCCCCCACCCCAATCAAATGTTTGGCCAAATAAAAAGACCTTCTGTTGCCTTAGGAAAATACTTGGCTTTAGCAAACCTCCAAGGGAAGGGAGTTCCAAAGCTGTGGGCAGCTGCTGAGAATGCTTTTCTATGTGCCTTCACCAACAAATCAGATGGGGGGGGAGGGTTTGTTGTTCAGTGCCTTCCTTTTTATTGTGTTTTAATTGTGTTACTTTTAGCTTATGATGTTTGTTTATTATGGTGTATGCCGCCCTGAGCTGCCTGGAGCAGGAGGGGCGGGGTAAAAATGTTGTAATCAATTTTTAAAAAAAAATTACCAAGAGGTCGTTCTTGATTGACCTTCAGGATTATGATGGAGCACGGTATGGATCACACCCACCTCGCAATTTTTGCATAAAGCTCATATGCTTCAGGTTAAAGCAGAGTCTCTTTTACACATAAAATCTGCTTCCAAGCAGCAGAGTGAGGAAATCAGAAACTCGTCAGGCCAGAAGTTACCTCAGGGGTCACCAAATCCAGCCCCTTCACTACATTTAAACTATCCCCGACAGATGTGTGTCCATCCAAGGTCACCATCTACAGTACAAACAACAGCCCCTTAATCTGGCTGAATTGGACATGGCTGTCCTGATGATGACATGGTGCCTGGATAGGGTCAATAGCACTTTAATCAAGGATATAGCTACCAGGGAGTTAGGGACTCAGTTGAGCCCAGAGCCTGGACTGTCAGGGCAGACGAAAGTCATCTGCAAGCAGCCTGAGGACCATTAGGATATTTTCAGAGTGGGTGTGGGAGGAAGCGAGGCCAACACTGCCCCCACCCACTCTGAACATTTTCTAGCAGAGCTCAGGTCTCTCACAAAGGGCCCCACCAACAAGGACATTTTTAGAGTGGGAAAGGGAATGGGAAGAGTGGGCCCCTTTGCCTCCTAAAACTTTGTTCCTGGCGGGGGTTCTGCCACTCTGAGGGGTCAACCGAGGGAGGCCATGCCAAAACGTTTGCTGGGGAAGGCCAAGGCTGGCCGGGAGGCTTGAGGGGGCCACTGCTTAGGAAGACCCCATTCTTCTTTGCTCCTAAGGGGCCCATAACTGTGATAAAAGCCCTGGGCCCTCCAAAGCTTTGCAACGCCACATTCCTGAACCGTGTCACAGCCTGAGGGCAGTGGCCCAGCTCATAGACAGGTGTCAAACAAGAGGCAGGTACAGCCCAGTTCCACTTGAGTCAATGAAAGACTCCCGTTGACTTCAACAACAAGTCTGACTAGGGCTTCACCCACACAACAGGACAGAACTATACCAACAACCAACCAGGTTTTACTTTTAACGAGAGCTGAAATGGTTTGTAGATTATTTGCAGGTATTTGCATTTGTGGGGGTAACCCTTTGAGAATGTGAGTAATATCCTGCAATCCAATCGAGTACTTGCATATCCATTTGGGGGTGGGGTGGGGTGGGGAGGGATTCTGTTTCGGACCTTAGTTTTTCGGCCATTTTGGTAGCTCAGTTGTGTCATTTTAGGCAATCATGCAGACACAATAATGCCAACCTTGCTGAAATGATGTAAGCAAATTACCAAAAATTGGGGGGGGGGGGGGGGGAATTGAGGGAAAACCCCTTCAAAATTGAAAAACTCTACTGAAGTAACAAAAATGGAGTGAAAACAGATATTGGTTATTTCCTGAACCACCATTTTCAGTTTGGGCAGGGCCTATTCAACAGGTTTCCCTGTTCTTTTGGGGTATTTGTTTAACGCTTTGTCCTCAGGTGAATGAAGCCACAATCTCAAGGTTTTTATACATTTAAGGGGGTAATTTATTTAGAGATGGGGAAGCAGGAATGAAATGAGCAGGTTGCTAGAGAAAGCTACCACACTGACAATTCCTGTCTATACTGCAGACTCCAGCCAATCTTTGCTGTGGTAAGCAGGCAGCAGCCAGTGTACACCTATTCAAGACAGCCTCTGCCCCAAACACCTTACAGCACAGCCTAGTGGATAAGGTGTTGGAACTTGGATTTGCAAGACTACAGTTCTCAGTTGCAGGCTTTCAAATGAATTCACCGGGTGGGTAGCCTTGGGCAAGAAGCTCTCTCTCTCTCAGCTTCATTTCTCCATCTTTAAAATAGGCATCATAATGACCTTCCTCGCAGGGCTGTTGTGCGGGTGAAACTAGATACAGATTGTAAAGCACTTGGAACGTGGAAGGTGCTACAGACATAATAAATGGTAACATTGGCTGTGCTGCAGGTTCCCATCAGGCCACGGTTATGGCAGGCACCCCAGACAGGCATATAATAAAAGTGGTCTCTGCCCCAAAGAGCATACATAGACAAGGCAGAGAAAGGAAACCAAAGATATTGCGTAAAAACAGGCATGACAGTGGCTTTGGCCTGGGACCCACCGGCACATCTGTTTATGTGCTGCCAGATGTTAGCCCAGGTTTTCAGGTGGCTAGTCCGGGCTGCATCCACAGTCTCAGAGGACACAGCCCGGGCTAAGGGCCGCCCACATGGTCCAATGCAGACTAGCCCATCTGTTCAGCTCCGTCATCCTCGCCTCAGGGAATGGGGCAATGGGGGCAGAGCGCTGGCGGGGCTGCCCACCAACTCATTCGTTTACTCCCCACCCTACCCAGGCCTTGTGGGGGGAGGAATGGCTCGCAGGCCATGGGCATCTTTGTCTGGTGCCCCTCCCTCACCCGGGCCACATTGGCTGTGGTTTCCCACCCCCGGGCGCCGCCCATTGAGATTAAGTGACTTGACCTAGTCCGGTGGTTTTGCCACAAGACAGTCCAGCTTCTCTGGCCTGGAGGCGGCCTTCTCCCCTTAGAGCGGCCAAGGTCAGCACAGGCTTCTCTTTAAGACGGACACGTCGGGGCACAACCAAGGGAGGGTTGGCTGTTTTCTCTACTTCCGAGAGCCCTGCATTTCACCATGTTCACCAGGGCTGAGTGCAGGCTCCCCACTCCCTCTCAGCAGGGCCCCAAACACAGCCACCTCTGGGCCCCCACAGAGTGTGCACGGGAGAGGGCAGCGCCACAGGGGAGGGAGGCAGGACCACCAGGGGCGTAACATTTTATTTTCACCAGCCCCAAGTATCCCCATCCCTATTCATTTCACTTCTCTCTGGCTGCTATTGACCCCCCTGCTTGCCCCCCCCCTTCCCACATACACCCGCAAGGGCAGATGTCCCTGTAGGTGCCCCCTCAACTGAAAAGCCTTGGTTATGCCACTGCTAGTAGGCCTCCCCTCAGGTGGCTAGAAGCAAGCCAGGGCCTCCTCTGCCTGAAGCCCTGGAACAAAAGTCTACACTCCCCTTTGGGAAGCCTTGGCAACGGTTGCCACAAAGGCCTCCTTAGCAAACAGTGTCATGAGACCTACCCATCAGCCTTCCTGAGGAAGGGGAGGAGAACGGCAGCTTGTTTGTACAAGGAAAGAGTCTGCCCAGCCTGTGCCAGAAACAAGGTGTGGGAATCCAGTCAGAGATTTCCTGCTCAGGGTGAGGGCTCATTGGTCCTGGTCTGCGCCCAAATGGAAAGGCCTCGAGAAAGCCTCAAATGAATGCTAGGGAGAAGGGAGCCATGTTAGGATTTGCTAACCCTACACTGACTTGTTTATGCTCCTTCTGCACAAGGACACATCTGGTGAGCCTCCCAACACGGTGGGTCCGTTTGCGGCTTTGTCATCGTTGCATTCAACAAACGCAAGCCTCCCACCGAGGCCGATTCGTATGGTTCCTTTAGCCACATTAAATATTTGATGGCCCTCGTTAGACATGCCTAGATATATACACACCAGCAAAGAACCCCAAAGCTAAACTCCATAACAAACCTAGTTTCTTTCAGGAACATCATTTGCATCGCAAATTAAACAGGGCAAAATCAGAAGGTGAGGTATGCAAGTAGAATACAGCCAGGCTTGCTTTTACGATGCCCAACGGTTTCACACAACGATGCCCAATTAGTTAGCTAAGCTACTGAGTAGGCTATTTTCAGTGGTATAGCTTTGGGCTAAAATGTGGGGGTGCTAGACCCTGTTAGTCCATGCGAGCTCTGCCCCCATGGCCCTGTAAGTATGTAGTGGGGAGGGAGGAAATTTGTGGGCAACATATTCCCCACTATAAGTACACCCATGGCTATTACAATAGTTTCCTATCGATTAGGGGCTAGATCGATAAGTAGCTAGATAGATAGATAACAATACCAGCATAACAATACCACAAACCATTGAAATTTAGAAGAATCCTACCTCCAGCCAGAAGTCAAACGTCTCACTAATGTTAATAAACAAAACTAGTTCATTCACTTGTTGAATGAATGCAAAAGCAATCAGACATTGCGATCCACTTGAAAAATCATATTTCCCCCCCCTCCAGAGACGTCGACACACAGCTGAGCTTTCAAACAAAAGGGAATAAAGGTCCAGATTCATGGGACATCCGCCTCTAACTTCTCAGCTGATGTAAATCTGTGGGAATCCATTGAAGATGCACAGAAGAACAGACAGTGCCAATCCTACTTTAAACAATTGTAGCAAAGTCAACCGAGTTAAGTTAAGAAGCACCAGCCGGCTTGGCTAAAAAGAGAAGTTTATTGTATTTGAGGCTGGATTCAACTTCAAGCCACAAAAAAGTTCATGACGAAAGCAGCAGTTCTGAGCCTTAGCAGGGAACCTAAAGGGATTAAGAATGCAGCTTACCTTGCTCTAAAGTGCAAAACGTCCCAAGTTTCTTTCTTCCTAGTTCAGTCTCGTAGAGTCCTCTCTTCCCCTTCGGCGAGCAGATTGCAGGCACTTTTGTTTGTTGTTCTGCCACCTCTGTCAGAGGGGGTACTGCAGAAATGGGTAATTTAATACTGTACTTAAACTGCAGGGAACCTCCCACCAGCAGATCACACCCATTCCCTTCAACAAGACTCACTCGAGAGCAGCCATTGAGCTGTTCTACCCAGCTGAACAGTGGGAACATGCCCCCAGCTAAAGACTTTCAGGATTCAGAGACAGAGAAGGAAACAATCAATCTATTCTGCCATCGACGCGTCTCTTTCCACTAAAAGCGTGAGGGGCATTAGATCTACTTTAAGAGTGGCTTTGTTTGGATTAAAAGAGTGGCAGCATTCCTTTCTGCCGTGGGCGGTGTGGAGCCATGTTTGACGGAAGCATCCACATTACAGTGGAATGGCGGCCTTTCAGACAAAGCTGACCTTCTGAGAAACAACATCTAAGCCCCATCCAAATCCATTCCTCCATCTCCCAGCCACCCCCTGCTTCTGTATAACTTCTCTTCTCATCCACTAGCCACAAGAGCAAGGAGCGCCTGCAATCAATGGACCAAAAACACATGGCAACCAACTAGAGCTGAAAGCGAGTATCCGCAAAAATCGGCATACCTGAATTTCCAGTTCCCAAGTCGAACCGAGTATTTCAGGTACTTTGAACTGGTTTTCAATTGGATACCCAAAATATTGACAACCGGTAGACACAAATATGACAACCGGTATACAGAAATACAGATGTCCCCCCCCCCCAGTTTCATATCAAACTTTGGATTTTGTTTTTTTGGTGTTTGTTTTTTTTGTATTTTCAGGTACTGAAAAATCAGTAACCAAAATTCTATTATTATTTTTTAATACTCCCTTGGTATTTGGGTACAGATTCAGATACCCAAAATGGTTCCCCAAACTGTGGGTATTACCTGGGGGTACCAGATTTATTATATTATATTTTGACCCCGCCCCGCTTTGCTAGTATGGCCGTGACTTGGAGCAGCTCTCAAAGCATAAAACAAACAATAAAACAGCAGTAAACAAATATAAATATAAAAATATAAACATCCATATAACAACAATATCCCCGATCTGCAATTAAAAACTCCCCCGGCCAAACACCTGACGGAAGAGCCAAGTTTTACAGCTGTGCCGGAAAGCAAGGAGATCCAGGCTGAGGCAAATCTCTGCCGGGAGGGCATTCCGTAACAACGGTGCAGTTGCCGAGAATACCCTCCTGTCTGACTGGACTCGCCGATAACGCGGGACCTCCAGGAAGGTGCTCCCGGACTACTGTAAGGACCACCCCGGGGTGAGGCAATCCCTCAGGTAAGCAGGCCCAGGCCGTGTAGGGCTTTAAACGTCAAAATCTTTACGATCAGGTACCAGCCCACTAGGACAGAGGTTGGGAACCTCCGTCCTAAAGGGAAAATGTGGCCCACAACAAGTTTTTACGTGACTCCTTTTCAGTTCCTGAATCTGGCCCATGGATCTGGTTCCTACTCCCCAAGTACCAAAAAACCCAAACCTGAGGTAAAGGAAGCAGAAATGAGGGCATACATGCAAGGAGAAGGGACAGATTCAGGACCTCGAACCCTCACTAATGAGGGTTTAGGTACCTGCATCTTGATGCTGTTCCTGGCCCTGATCCCGTTTAATTTGCAGACGACACCCCACCCCCGACAGCGCACTTCAGCCCTGCTGCCAACCTGCCCTGATTAACTGTCCATAACGCTGATTCAGGTCACAACCCTTTCATCAGGCTCCACTTTTCCACCGGGTATGGAAATTCCTGCGCTTCTGAATTGTTCCAATCCTGGCGTAATGGTGAGCAATTTAGTTTCTCTTAAGATCTCCATTTCCATGGAGTAATAGCTTCAGTAATGTTCTGGGGATCCGTCTCAGCCTGAAACCCTCTTTTAATTACATGGTTACCAGATAATGATGACAGAAAAAAACCTATCACAGCCTCTACAGCTTTGCCTGTGTCATTAATTACAAACAGGCACTGTAGTTTGGGCCTTGCTGTAGCCTTCCTGTTGTTGTTCAGAAGCAGATACCAGAGCTTTATTCTAGCCAGAGTGGCTGGTTGTTAGGGCGGGCTTGAAGGATCAGGGCCCAAAGGATTGAGTCCTTGTAGATCAGGGCCTGAAGGGGCAGGCAAGCTGTGAGCTGGAGCCAGTATGGGGATCAATGGGAGTGGGTGCCAGGCCTGGGGGTAAGCCAGCTGAGATCTGAAGCCAACACAGGAGTCTAGTCAGGAGGTCAGTCCAAAGAGAAAGGCGTCAAGAAATGGGCAGATACAAAGCTGGAGGGAGACTCGTTAGAAGGGGGAAACCAGGGAGGAATCACAGCAGGTAGGAAGAGCATATAGCGCCACTGGGAAGAGTTAAGCTTCTCGGAGGAGGCAGAAACTCTTTCAGGCTAATACAGTCAATTGAGCGCGCAAGTGACCAGTGAGGGGGGCAGATAGCCCCAGACATCCGCAGCTAGACTGACTCACCATTGGCAACACAGCTCAGCTGGTGGGGGGTGGGAGCTGCAGGGTCAGAATTAGCGAGGCCCCAACACTAGTATTGTTGCCATATTCTTCAATGGCATATTGAAGAAAAGCCTCTTCCCATGGTTCAGAGACTGCTTCAGCACACTGGAGATTTGGCTTCCAGTTCTGGTTCTGCTGTGGATTTGCTGCATGACTGTAGGAAATTCACTGAGGCCCCAAACTAGAACCCCAAACCAACCTGTGACGCAAATGACGGAATGTGTCAAATTTGGCCTAGTCCAAGCCACAATTCAGAAGGGGGTTTAGAAACAAGTTTTGAAAACATTCATTTTCAGGATTCACAGTGAGTTTTCGACATGGTGCATCTGTCAGTTCAGTGAGTCACAGGGTATTTTCAGATGTTATGGGGCCACTTGGCCCCGTACCGAAAACAACCCTTTCATTCCCCGCCGGGGTCACCCCGTCACGCCATATCAGACGTGCCGGGGGGATCCCGGCGGGGAATCTGGGAGGGGGCGGGGCCGCGCGGCGCAACGTGCGGCCGCACGGCCCCGCCCCCTCCACGCACCCCGCCGCCCGCCCTCCGGGGAGACGGTCGGGTGGCGGGGCCAATGCGGCCGCCGCGTCGGGCCGGATTCGCCACGGCCCGGGATCCCGCCGGGGATCCCGGGCCGTGGCCGCCAAACAGACGTTCGAGACACGGTGACCACAGGTGGGTATTCACCGTGGTTCACCGTGATCTCGTAACGTCTGAAAATACCCACAGATTCCCACTTTGCAAATCTGTTATTCACATTTTAGTGTCCACGTGCGTTTTTGTGTGGTTGCCGTGTTGCATATTCAATGGTACACCCAAAATTGGAAGCATGGGTCAAAGTCTCTCCACACTTTAGGAGCTATTCTTAATCCCCACGTTAGTTGTGTCAAGAGGGTGAGTTATTAATATTTGATCTCAGGGCCAAATTCTGCAGTCATTTACTTTGACATGTACAGAACACGTCTGTTGGTTATTGTTCTAGATTTATACCCTGTGTTCTCAAAAATGGTTCAAGATGGATACAATTTTTAAAAAACCACACATCATATAAATTTCACTCTTCCCCATACCTGCGCCTAATTCTTAACTTATCCCCAAGCACCAAAAACCCACCCCTCTTTCGCATCCAACCCACACAAAGAGTTCCCAATTCCAGGCACTCCCCCATCTCCCACCTGGGAGAGCACCCACCCCACAAGCTCATACTCCCCTCTCACAGAAAGATCATGACTGTATCCCAGCCTCCGTCCTCACGGCCATAGATATTGGCATTTAGACAAAAGAGTACAAGAGCAGAATCGGTCTCTTGGCCACCCACAGAGAAGGTGCATTGGAAGTTTAAAGCCATGTTAGGAGCATCCTAGTGTGAGTGCAGAGCCTTGCATACTCCTGACCTGCGGTGGTGTAGATTATGCCGGTCACGCCCCTACCCATCCCCAAAGGGAGGCATGTGCCCTGTCAGGAGGAAGTGTGACCTAACCCCACAGGAATGCAATGGTGTGTTTGCAATGGGTGTTCCCACTTTGTTCTGGGGCACAGAACTCCTGGGCTAAGAAGGGGCAGAGAAACTCTAGCTCTCCCCTGTCAGGCAAAGTTTCACTTTGGAGACAGGATATGTGGGTGAGGGGGGTGGGGCGGGAGGCCCGAAACGGCATCCGACTGAACCCAGCGTGAGTCAATGCTGCCGTCACTGATATCATTGGGGGAATGGCCATTGCTTACCACAGCTGAGCATTGGGATTAGCTATTAGCTAATCTATTAGCTGGCAAGAATGGAAATCCATGTTCCTGATTAACAATCTGTTCCTTTCTGGAGCTGAAATCAATGGTTGGTTTTGTATTCATGGATATTATCAGCAAAGCCCTCCTCATGGGTGTAATTTATCTAATTATTTGCCTTTTTTGATAGCTCTGCAAATATCAAAATAATATCCACATTTAAAATGAATATTTATTTTATTTATTTTTAATTGTATTTTATTTGTTATATTTATTAGCCGCCCCCTCATGCCTACGGCATCCCAGGGCGGCTTACAACACTAAAAATGACATCAAATTATTCATTTTAAAACATTTTTTTTTTTAAAGCATCTCTTTCAGCCCCCAACACCACCCACTGGCTTCTCCCTGAGAGGAATGAGCGGAACCACCCGAGGACGGTCCCTTCCAGACCCCCCACGTCTCGCAGCCATCTCAGCAGCAGCCCATGGTCTACGGTGTCAAAAGCGGCTGAGAGATCTAGCAGGATCAGAAATGTCAAACATCCTGCGTCCATCTCCCGGT
Source organism: Sphenodon punctatus (assembly GCA_003113815.1). Taxonomy (NCBI): domain Eukaryota; kingdom Metazoa; phylum Chordata; class Lepidosauria; order Sphenodontia; family Sphenodontidae; genus Sphenodon; species Sphenodon punctatus. The sequence goes on along the minus strand of QEPC01003143.1, from coordinate 7,526,677 downwards.
GGAAATCATTCACCAAAGCCGTCTCAGTAGGATAGCTGGGGCGGAACCCAGACTGAAAAGGGTCAAGGAAACTGATACTATCCAGATGCGCCCGGAGCTGCAGTGCCACTGCCCATTCAATAACCTTCCCTAAAAAGGGAAGATTAGAGATGGGGCGGTAGCTGGCAAGTGCACCCACATCCAGAAATGGCTTCTTCAGAAGGGGGCGCACCATGACCTCCTTGAGACTGGGCGACAACCTCCCCTGCTGGAGGGACGCATTGATTACCCTCGTCAGCACCGTCCCCAAGGTCTCCCTGGAGGCTTTCACCAACCAGGATGGGCATGGATCTAATTCACAACTTGTGGCTCTAATAGACCCCAGGGCATCCACCGCATCAGCCGGTATCACTTCCCAAAACTCATCCCAGAAAGATCGACCAGACAGTGCCTCCAGAACCTCGTGCTCCTCACCTACTGCTTCCAACCCGGTGTCAAAGTTACTCTGGATCTGAGCGATCTTGTCTGCGAAGTAGATGACAAACTCCTCACAGCGGGCCTGGGACAAGTCCCCGTCCAGCCGGAGGGAGGCCGGACTGACCAGCCCCCGCACCACCCAAAAGAGCTCCGCTGGACGCGACTTCGCAGATGCTATGAGGGCAGCAAAGAACTCTTTCTTTGCTGTCCTCACAGCCTCAGCATAGGACCGCAAATGGGCCCTATGGAGAAGTCAATCAGATTTGGAGCGAGTCTGACGCCAGCGTCGCTCCAGTCTCCTGCCTGCCTGTTTCATACACCGCAGCCCCTCAGTAAACCAAGGGGCCCTGCGGTGACGAGATGGAGGCAGAGGACGTTTCGGAGACACCCTGTCAATGGCCTCCCCCAACAAGGTGTTCCAGTGCTGGACCAGCTCATCAGCAGAGTGGCCGTTAGGGTCTAGGGTTTAACTCCCTCAGAGCCTCCTGGAACCTCAGAACTCCCTCAGAGCCTCCATAGCTGCATGTCTGTATATTTGGTTGTTTTACCTCAATACAAACATTTATTTCACCTGTAAATAATAATAATTTTTCAATGTGGAACTCTCTCCCTCCAGATGTGCATCTCAGTTCTTCCCTCCCCTTTAAAACCACCCAAGGACATATTTATTTATCAGATGGAGGACATAGCCTCTGACTGTCGGGACATGGGAGTGAATGGCAGGGAATGGACCCGTTGGGTACTTCTCCAAAGTGACCAAGGCTGGCCACTGTTGAAGATAAGATGCTGGGCTCAATGGACCATTGGTCTGACCCCGTAAGGCATTTCTTCACTGCTTTGAGGATCCGCAGCTGGTTTCCCTTAATGTGTTTTCTTCTCCATCTTTACCCTCCCCTTTTAAATTGTTTCAAAATGGATTTCATATGGTTTTGTTGCGTTTTATGTTGTGAAGCGTTCAGAGTGTAAATAATGTATTGTTTGGCCAATAGCCGTAACAAAATAATACCAAAATTACATACAAAACCTATCACATAACGAAATTTAAAATAGGAACAGAAAAACTGAGCTTCATTTATAATTCATTTGATGCTTAAAATAGTATTAATAGCCATAATAATGATAACAATGACAGATTGCCTTGCCCTTCCCAGGGCTTATGGCGGCAGCATTTGACCCCTGCATCGGCAAAAGTGATATGACGGCAGAATCGCAATAATTAACTTCCCATAATCCAATAGCATTGTCCATTTGAACATTGCAAACCGCTCTCAGCTATTTGCAATTGCCTTTTTTCCCCTAACGTCTTCAACAAGCCAGGCAAATTTTCCCATTGCCCTTTATCTTCCCATTTGAATTTGCCAACAGGTAAGATAGTTTCCAATTGACGGCCCAATGTTCTTTACCTTCTAATAGTGGAGTCATACTTTTAAGCCTCATACTATCATTGTATGGACAATCAAACATATAATGCTCAAGAAGTGCTCAAAGTGCCATTTGGTGGTGGTGGGGGGCTACAAAAATTATTTATTATTATTATTTAGCCTGGGGAGACTAATACCAAACCTTAGCTTTTGCACCTCTGCACTTTACTCACGTACAGAACTGGACTATGCACCGGAGGGTAATTTCACCTTAATTTTACCTTGAGGTCCCCCGAGTTTCTCGGGTGGCCATGCAGGAGAGGGCGTTCTCGGTGGCTGCGCCGTGCCTATGGAACTCCCTTCCGGTGGGGGCTCGACTGGCCCTGGACCTTTCCTCTTTTCGGAAACGTTGCAAGACCTGGCTGTTCTGCCAGGCGTTTGGCGGGGGAGAGGGGTGATGGTGAGGTTAGGGGGGTTGTTTTCTCTGCTTCCTCCTTTTCTGATTGTTTTCATTGTTGTAAGCCTCCCTGAGCTGCCTGTGGCAGGAGAGGCGGGATAATAAGTTTTAAAAATAAATAAATAAAATTAATTTCCACCACGTTTATCCATGGATAAGTTTATCCAGCGAGGATCGTCCATGGCAACAGCTCTGCACTTGAGCAGCTCATAGTAAATAGGTAACTTGCCATCATGCAGCCACTCGGAGTCCGGGCTGGCAATTGTGTTCCTGTTAATCTTTAACGTCATGGTATAAACTTCAAGTGCCAGAGATGAGCGTTTTGTTGCCTGTGTGTTTCACTCCACTGGGTTACGTCAAGCAGATTACTGGTTCACCATTATTATCTCGGGCTGTCTCAAACGACAGTTTCCCTGCATCAGTTCATCCTAACAATGTTTAAAAAGGACCTGGCAGCTCACCCAAATCAGCTTGAAAACCAAGGAGCAGGAGGCATTTTGGCCTGTAGGCGTGAATCCCCCATGGTGAGTAATGGAGGAGACAGTGTGGATGGAATGACATCTGCTGGGTGGAGATGGGGTTGGAATTGATGTAGAATGGACTATATGAGGTTAATGAGGGAGGAATATTTTGTGTATATTGAAATTCATTTTATATGTGTATTTGGGTTTGGTTTTCTAAACTGCTTGCAAGCCATCTTAAATCATTTCGGAAAAGGACAGCAAATTAATAATGAATGATAATAAATAAAGCAATTGGATAACTATCCCCTGAAGCTTACGTGGACGGTAAACCTACACAGCAGAGGGGGTGGGGCCAGATCAAGGCTGTGAGTAGAAAAGCAGTAGGGGGCAGCGTCCCAGAACTAGGGACTCAGGAACAATTCCCTCCTGAATTTTGGCCCCTCATGATCCACGCTATGGATGCAACCACCCCATCTCCTCTGCTGATCTTCCTATTTACCGTAGGGTGGAGATTTTCAGGACCATCGTCTGAAGAGAACTAGTACGTGGTAACCCCAAGAGGCTCCAGGGTCGAGTCACCCTGGATACTTTCTGTGGTTTCCTTCATGACCAATAGTTTCAGGCATAACGGAAACCACCATCGTAGCAAAAAGCCAACGAACGGTCACAGAGGCCCGTGGGGAATTCCCATGGTGTTGATTACAGTTGATATAGATAGTGGATTGTGTTTTCATGTACTATTCTCTTTTTTGGAGAGCTCTCGGAATAATATCTAGAGGCATAGTTTGAGCATAGGCCTCATGTGGGCATGAGTAGATGCCTCCCATGCGAATGCCACGGCTGGTAGATGGGCGGGCGTGATCCTGTGACCCACACACCTCCACCCATTGCCCACGCACAGAGGAACTGAACTGGTCAAAACGGTGGTTACTCCATGAATGTGGATGCGGGGGGGGGGGGGAGAGATGGGCGCGCCCATGTGTACCTGTCCCCCCCCCCCCCAGCGGCACACCCACGGACTGCTGCTATGGGGACAGTCCATTTAAAAGGGCCTTAATTTCAACCCCACCTCCTAAGCCCCCAGAATCCCTGCCTCTTACTGACACCCCCCTTCCTGACCCCTTACCCTCCAGCAGCATCTTCCACCCCCACCATGGACACTCCGCTGCTCTGGGGCTGCACTCTTCCCACTAGCTTCCACCAGCTCTTGAAAAACGGAGGACAGGGTGGCAGCTTCTCCCTCCTCCACCAAACATGAAAATTCAGCCAGTTCCCTGAAATGACGGCAACGGCCATTGATTTGGGAACAGCTGATCTATTTGAGCACAGTAAGCAACATCTGGATATTTCGTTTTCCAATTGTCCCCCGTTATTTCATGGCTGTGTTTTGCGGTCAATTGTTCTGCGTGGGCCAACGGCCTACAGCGAATCCTGCACTGGTGAAGGCACAGGACTAGGTGATCCTTGAGGTCCCTTCTAGCCCAAATGTCTCTCCGACGTAGGATTGGTGGATGCTCAGGACGCCTTCACCAATCACAAGTGGAATTGGAAGAGCAACTGCCCCTCCCACCATTTGATAAACAATTCCACTGTGAGGGTATCAGCAATGACTTTGAAAGGGGGGGGCGGGATTCTGGAAACCTTTCTGTCCATGACAACACACAACACAGTCCATTCCTTGCCTGCAGTGGGAGATGGGACTCCTATACTACCGGTGGGGAAGCTTTTCCTTCCCAGGGCACAAGCTCTGACCACACAGAAGTTAGGGGCGGGGGTCGTTACAGGGTGTGCGGAGGAAGAGGCGGTCCAAACTATGAATCTGTGCCATGGATCTGTCATCTATCCATACGCGCCTGCCCTCACTTCTGCTCCATTGCCCTGCGCTCAGAGGGGGTAGGAACAGAGTCCAGGGGACAGATCCAGGAACTTGAAAAAGGCCAATTAAACACTAGCCATGGGCCACATTTGGTCCCAGGCCTGAAAGGTGACCAGGTTAAAATGTCACCACTTCACTTAATCGATCATTTGCACCCAGCTCCCTCATCAAACATTTTTGTACTCGTACTATTGGTAGCTTAAAGCATTGTCACTCTTTCCCTTGTCAAGGTCAAGAGTACTACTGGTTTCAAGAGGACTGAGGGGAGATAGGATAGAGGTTTACAAATTCGTGAGTGATGCAGAGTGTTAGGAGCACACTATGGACATGGCAGAGTGGTATCAGGATTAGGACCCACCCAGAGTTCCAGCAGGATCAGGCCAGATTAGCAGCAAATCCAGTCAGAGTCAAACCCAGGAAGGCAGTCCGAAGCAGGTGGGTCGGGCGAAAACAGAAACACTGTAAAAAGGTAGGGAGTGGGGGGTCAGGAGTGTGGGGATAGGAGTCAGGAGACAAAGACAGGGATCCAAGACAATTGTTCAGGAGGCAGCCAACCAGACACAGACTAGGAGCCAGGTTTGTTGCTCTGGCAGGCTGGCTCCTACTTCCTGTCACATGCCTCTTATAGACAGCATGCCTGTCAAGGGCCAATTAGGGCATGGTGGGCAGGAAGGAACACCCGCACCCCCAATCAGGCTGTCTAGTGGGTCAACAGGACCAAACCAAGGGCCAGCCAAGCCTGGTTGATGGTGCCCAAGGGCACCAGTGCACACAGAGCATGCGAGGTAGCCAAAACACCAAACAACCGACTACCCAAGCAACTGCATAAACAAAGCAGGAAGATAAATATCAATAAGCAAGTCTCCATTTCAGCTGCAACTATGATTAAGATAGCTCGCTGTCTGAAGATGTGAATAGTATCCATGAATACAAACCGTTTGTTTCAGCAACCCCAGAGTGTGTGTGTGTGTGTGTGAGAGAGACTGGGAGTCTTCTTTAGGCTAAACACACCCAGTTTCATCAATCTTTTCTTGTACGACATATGAATGATGAAACTTGGAGGAAGAAACTCCAAGTGGTTACAACTGACAATCAACTTAGGCTTCCCTGATGCAGGAGAATTAGCCCAGCCTTCCCCATCCTCTTCCTCCCCAGTGTAACATAGGGTGCTGTTCATCCAGAACTAATCCTTGCGAGAGTCACCCAGAGCGGCCAGCCCCATTATGTGCCAAGGGGGTGGGGATCCCAGCTGGTAGCCTGCTCTTCTGTTTGCTCCCTTTCATTACAGCCAAATATTAGCAGGTGGAGAGAGAAACAGGGGAATTGCAGAAAGCCCAGTGACACATTTGTCAATAAATGCTAGAGCTCAAACAGGTAGTTGATTTGCTTCCTGGGAGTTTACCAAGCTGGGCAACTGACAATCCAATATTCCAGGCAATACCATTATTGAGTTACCAACGTTCCGTTTTGCTGAATTACCATTCACTGCTTGCTGACTCCATTTCGGTCAGTTGCTTTGAATCTGCACAAGCATGCTGCATCCCTCCGTCCTTCCCCTCCATTTTGTTTTGTGGGTTGTGTTAGGAGGTAAACTTGTGAGTAGGGAAAAGGTAAATAACGCAGAGACTGAAAGAGTCAGAAATGCAAAAATGCATGGAAATGCACAAAGTGTAACTCCATAATGCAGTAACACGGCAACTCATTGGATTGTAAGCCGGTGCTGCTTACTTCCCGACAACAGTAAGTTGGTTTGATTCCCGAGCTGCCAACGGGTATGGTTTAGTTCTAAATAACTCAACACCAATCCGTTCTACCGCCAAATAATGCATGGGACACAAAGGGTCTCAAGGACGGAAACTACTGTGTGTCAGTTTTAAATGTAAGCAATCTACATACAATTTCATATGCAAATAGCCCATTGCCTTCAGTTGAAGCTGGACTGGGAGGAGTGGATAGGGGGAAGCCAAGTGGTAGCTTCTACTTTCAACCCAATGAAAAATAATTGGCCAGGCTGGTCTTAAGAGTATCCAGGTAGGAAGACTAAGTGAGCTAGGAAGTCAGGGGTAATTTTGTATTGGCTCCAACAGGAGGTTGCTAAATGGAAGTCACTGTCCGATGTGGTCACTTTTGAGATGCATTAATGCTGGGCTTGTAGGTAACAGAAACCCCACCCCTGACCCCTTTAGATCCTCGAAAGAGCAGCTCTTAGCTCAGAAAGCTAAACTCACTACATGTTTCCCCTTAGCTCCGGTTTCATTCAGTAGTCTGCAGATTCATTCGCTTATTATTGTTAGCTTCAAGGGAAGAGAAGAGATAATTTGTATTCTCTGTTCATGCTCTCAGCCTCCTAACGAGCAGTCAGTCGGCCTGTCTACCCACGGGTGGATGCTAGGGATGGGAAGATCGGTTATCAGGTAAATAAGATTCGCCCAATTTTGGGGTGAATCAGGAGAATAGTATTGATCCAGTTTGATGATGGGGGATCTGACGTCCCCATCAGATCCCCAGGCTAGGATAAAGCTCCTTCCCCTGCTGCCAGCTCTGCTTCCCCTGGACCATTGTCTGCCTGCCCCAGTATTCTGGTGGAGGTGGGCGCTGGGGAGGGATCTAGGGGAGGCAGAACTTGGGGTAGAGGGGTCACGCAGGGGTGGGGAGGGGGGTAGTATGCTTACTTACCTTTTTTTCCTTTAGGGTCCAGCGACCCATGGCACCCAGCCCGGCCATCTCAGAGCTGGGCCAGGAAGAAACTAATCAATAAAAGCACTGCGCATGTGTAAAATGGCTGCCAAGGCCGTTCTGTGCATGTGTGGCCATTTTCTAAAATGGTGCTGGGCAGCGTCGGTGCCATTTTGGAAAATGGCATCTGGTCTGCACATGCTCAGACTGGATGCCATTTTATTATTAATTATTATTATTATTACTACAAGCATTTGTATAGCACCAGCAGCATACTTGGCGCTTTACCTAGCAATGAGACAGACGCGGTCCCTGCCTACGGTTTACAATCTAATAGACTAGGAAGGGGGAGACAGGGATAGGGGACACATGGAAAGACAAGGGATAAAAACATTAAAGTGGATGCGAAGTCTCAGGTGCACGTGCTTGGTTTGGTTGCAGTTAGGCGGAGAGTGAATGTTGAGAGGGGAGTACTAGTGGGCATCGGGGAAGGCGGCAAGGAAGAGGTGGGTTTTGAGGAGGAATTTGAAGGTACGAAGGGAGGGGGCAAGGCGGATGTGGGCAGAGAGGGAGTTCCAGGCATGGGGGGCAGCGAGGGAGAAGGTGGTTAGGGGAGCAGG
>QEPC01003143.1:7493638-7518622 GCA_003113815.1 Sphenodon punctatus | reverse complement strand
GGGGGGGGGGAGCCAGTGAAGCGAGGAGAGGAGAGGCTGCACGTGGTCGAAGCGACGGGCCGAGTGGATGACCCTAGCAGCGGAGTTTTGAATAGAAATAAGGGGGGAGAGATGAGAGCGGGGGATGAGATGGGCAGTGTTGACACCGCCCAGCGCCATTTTGGAAAATGGGCATGCACGTGTAGAACAGCCACGGTGACTATTCTGTGCCTGTGCAGTGCTTTGGGGGGTGGGGGGTGTAATTTCTTTCTGCTGCAGCAGTGCTGGGCACCGTGGGTCATCAGAGCTGAGGAAAGAAAGGTAACTAAGCAAACTCCCCTCCTCTGCATGGTCCCTCTATTCCCCTCTGGGTCGGGCAGGGTCTGGGTCTGACCATATTGCTCAGAATCGATACAGATTCCAATGAATATGATTTAAATCTGAACGTAAGTTGGGTAGGTCCAGTACCAAACTGATCCTGATTTTCAAAAAGATTTCCCATCCCTAGTGGAAGGTTAAAACAAGCTATATTTGTGCAACCAATGATCTGTACACATTTTATGTCAATTTTCTCGTTATCATATACGTGACCTGTTTCATTGCCATATTCGTCAGTTCTGTAATGACGTCTTTAGTTTTACGCGTCTTTGCTTGTAGATAAAATTCTCTCTCTTATTGGCATTACCTCAAGCCTCTTGTCTAGTTCCTGGGCAAGGGAGGAAGACCTAGGCCTTGGACCTGACAAGAAAGCTCTACAACAGGGCTGAAGCCGGATACATGGAGACTGGTCAAACGCACAGGGCTCCATATTGCCATATCAGAAAGGGATGGGAGACTCTTTCCCCTGCTCACTTTTGATGTGGCCCCTCCCCAGAGCTGAAAAAAATGGGTAAACCCATCAAAGTCACAGTACACGAGTCAGAGCAAAAACGTTGGGCACTTTTCAGTACCCAAAATGGTGTCCGATCACTGATCGGACAATCAGGCACCTGAAATACCAAACCGACGAAATATTTTTGTTACGATCTTTTGACTTCCACTCCTGGATTTTGGAAAAATGGGGGTGTGGGTGGGGGTGTAATTCTGGTACTCAAAAATCAGAACACAGACATTTTCATTTTGGGGGGCATTCAGGTAGTATTTGGGTACTGATTCAGATACCCAAAGAGGTACCCAAAAATCAGTATTACCTGTGGGTACCAAATCAGGCAGCCATTTCAGCTTGTATTTATTTATTGCAAGCATTTGTAGCCTGCACCCTCCTGCCAAGGCAGCTCAGGGAGGCGTACATTCATAATAAAACAAATAAAATGACTGGAGCCAATAAAAGCCCATCCCTCCCACCCACTCCCCACCTAAAGCTTGGTGGAACAGCCGGGTCTTACATTGGCATCGAATGTTGGTCCATAAGACGTGCCGTACTGGGTCAGGCCAGCAGTCCATCCAAGCTCAAGCCCAGCATTCTGTCTCCAACCGTGGTCAGCTCTGGTAGCTCAAGTGCAAGTCCAGGTCATGGAGGTGTGACCCATCTCCTGGTAACCTCTCCCTAGCCTCCTCCTTCAACCTCCACCTTTGGACCAACTCCCCCACCCATACTAATGGCCATTCTCTTGATCTTGTCCTCTCTAGAAACTGCTCTGTTGCTGATCTCTCCTTCGATCCTCATCCTATATCAGACCACTTCCTTGCCTCTTTCAACATTTCCCACTGTCCCCCCTCCTCTTCCCCTTCTCTACGCCCCTTCCGTGACCTTCAAGCTATTGATCCCCTGGACTTTGCCTCCTCTCTCTCTCCCCTTCTTCCTACAGTCTTCTCTTCCTCCTCCCCTGACTCCGCTGTCTCTGCTCTCAACGCCTCTCTCTCCTCCACACTTGACTCCCATGCCCCTCTCTCTTCCCGCCCTGCCTTCTCCCACAACCCCCGTCCTTGGCTCACCCCTAGTATCCGCCACCTCCGTTCTTGCACTCGTGCTGCTGAACGACTCTGGCGCAAATCCCATTCTCACGCTGACTTCCTTCACTTCAAATTCTGTCTCTCCACCCTTACTTCTGCTATCTCCCTTGCTAGACAACACTACTATGCCTCCCGCATTGAGTCCTGTTCTCGGGACCCTCGCCGCCTGTTCTCTACCTTTGACTCCCTCCTCAAGCCTCCCTGTCCTCCCCCTCCTTCTTCCCTTTCTGCTCAGGATCTTGCCTCCTTCTTCACCTCCAAGATAGACAAGATCCGCCTCGACATCGCTTCCCACTCCTCTCTTCCCACTCCCACCCCTCTCCCTCCTCCCCCTCCTTCTCTCATGTCCTCCTTCTCCCCTGCCTCCCTTAAGGAAATCTCCTCTCTGCTCTCCTCCTCCAACCCTTCCACTTGCCCCCTTGATCCCATTCCTTCCCGCCTCCTCACCTCCATTACTCCCACTGTCGCCCCTTCCTTCCTGCACATCATCAACCTCTCCCTCTCTACTGGCTCTTTCCCTTCTGCCTTCAAACATGCCACAGTCTCTCCTATTCTCAAAAAGTCCACTCTTGACCCCTCTGACCCTTCTAGCTATCGTCCTGTCTCACTCCTTCCTTTTGCTTCCAAGCTGCTTGAACGTGTTGTCTACTCCCGCTGCCTTGACTTCCTATCCTCCAACTCCTCCCTTGACCCCCTCCAATCTGGCTTCCGCCCCCTTCATTCTACTGAAACTGCTCTCGCTAAGATCACCAACGATCTTCTGGTGGCTAAATCTAAACGTCTCTATTCCATTCTTGTCCTCCTTGATCTCTCTGCTGCCTTCGATACTGTTGACCACTCACTCTTGCTGGATTCCCTTCACTCCCTTGGCTTTTGTGGCTCTGTCCATAACTGGTTCTCCTCCTACCTCTCTGACCGCTCCTTTAATGTGTCTCTCTCCAACTCCGCCTCCTCCTCCTTCCCCCTCTCAGTTGGTGTTCCTCAAGGCTCTGTTCTTGGCCCTCTCCTCTTCTCGATCTATACCTCATCCTTAGGCAAACTCATTGCCTCCCATGGCTTCCAATACCACCTCTATGCTGATGACACTCAACTCTATCTCTCTACTCCCTCTCTCTCTCCCTCTGTTCAAGCTCGTCTCATCAACTGTCTCTCTGACATCTCTACCTGGATGTCTCAACGTCAACTCAAACTCAACATGGCTAAAACTGAACTCCTTATCTTCCCCCCTCATCCTTCCTCTCCTTCCTCACTGTCAATAACTATTGATGGAGTCACCATCCTGCCTGTCCCCCAAGCCCGTAGCCTAGGCTTCATCTTTGACTCAGCCCTTTCTTTTAAACCCTACATTGACTCTGTTGCTAAATCCTGTCGCTTCTCCCTCCATAACATTGCTAAGATTCGCCCTTTTCTCTCTGTCTCGTCTGCCAAAACTCTTGTTCATGCTCTGGTCATCTCTCGCCTCGATTACTGTAACCTCCTTCTCACTGGCCTTCCCCGGTCTCACCTTTCTCCCCTCATCTCTGTCCAAAACTCTGCTGCCAGGGTCATCTACCTCGCCAGTCGCTTCGACCATGTGCAGCCCCTCCTCTCTTCGCTTCACTGGCTTCCCCTTCCTGAACGAATCCTGCACAAGCTCCTAGTCTTCACCTATAAAGCTCTTCACAACCTTGCTCCCCCCTACCTCTCTGCACTTATCGCCCTCCATACTCCAGCCCGTGCACTTCGCTCCTCCTCTGTCCCTTCTCTCACCCTTCCACGCCTTCCCTGCTCCCCTAAGCGCCTTCGTCCCTTCTCACTTGCTGCCCCCCATGCCTGGAACTCCCTCCCTGTCCACATCCGCCTTGCCCCCTCCCTTCATACCTTCAAATCTCTCCTTAAAACTCACCTCTTTCGCTCTGCTCTGTCTGACTCTTTATCCTGCTGAGCCACTATTCCTATACCTACGATCGGTTTACCCTTATCCTTGCAACATGGACCTGCCTGCTGTCATTCTCATCGTAACCAAGCCAAGTACGTGCACTTGAGACCTCGCATCTTCATGAATGTTAGACCCCTTGTCTCTCCCTCTGTTCCCCTTCCTAAGTCTCTCCCCCAGCTCCTGTCTCTCAGATTGTAAGCCCTAGGGGCAGGGACCATGTCTATTTTATTACTTTGTAAAGTGCCAGGTACGCTGCTGGCGCTATATAAATGTTTGTTAATAATAATAATAATAATAATAATAATAATAATAATAATAATAACAACCGCTCCCAGCTACTGGTAACCAGGGGTTTTAAGCCCCAACTAGGTAGGCGTTTCTGGATCTATCCTCTAGGAATGTATCTAATTTCTGTTTGAAACTAGTTATGCGACTGGCTTTCACTGCCTCCTCTGGCAATAAGTTCAACAACTGTATTGTCTGCTGCATGAAAAAGGACTTCCTTTTGTTTTAAATTGGTTGCCATTTAAATTCAGAGAGTGTCCCCCTGTGGCAAAATGCCCCCGTTTCCCTACCAGAGTACCCTAGACAAACACTCTGCTACACTCTATCAACACAACACCCCACACCCGGGTCTGGACAAATGCAAGGTCACAGGACAAGTGTTCTGGGAATTCTTCAAAAGCCAAGGACAGGGATCAGTATCTCAAGGTGAACGCCATGATGTCTCACCTAAGTGACATCACAGGTCAGAGGGCTCAGGCAGTTCACCTGAATTGGAGACACCCGTACCTGGGGGTGATTCCCAAAGGGGAGGAGGGGTCGAGCTTAAAAAGCAAGGACACACCCCTTCCTCTCTCACTGAACTCTTTAGCAGACGCTGCTAGACTGGTGACCTCCCTGCCTGGAGGCACTCATGGTCTGCACGACTTGGCAGTAACTGTAACTCTGGCCTTTGCCAGGACAAGAACTTGAACCCCATAGGAAAAACATCCCCTATGGAGACCGGATCAGAACCAGCGTGAGTACTTGCCTGCTGCTCAAGATACTGTACTAGATAGGCGCATTCCAGACGGGGCACCATTCCCCAAACCAGACGTGCTTTGCTCAAAGGGTTATCAGCATGGAGAAAGGAGGGCTGGAGTTTAGCTCTCCACAGAGGTGGGAAAAGGAGCCCGCCAGATGCTGCAGACCTGTCGAGGGACCCCGAAGATCAAGTCCTGGCCTGGAGCTCTTGACAGGTGGAGGAACTGAGACAGAACTGCTGCTCAGGAAGAAGCAAGCGGCTAGAGGGACTTGCAGGCGCAAGCGGCGCAAAGATCTACAGCCAGGAGCTGGAGCAGCTACCGACAGAAGCTTGGATCTAAAGCAGAGCAACAGGGCTACTGGAACTCCTCAGGGCGGCAAAGACAGCTTATCCCAGATCTTAAACATCCGGATCTGCTCTGGGACTCAGAAGGAACTCTCTGGCAGCTGAGGAAAGTAGATCCTTGATGGAAGGCTGAAGGCCACTGAGGGGTGTGACTGAAGGAAGATTACTCGATCTCTATGGCAGCAACCCATTGGAGGCCGGGGACCCGGGCGATACAGCTGATGCCGGGGGCGCAAAGACCAACAGCTCCCCTCCCACCCCCCATAGACTGTGTTGATATGTGGTCGGAGGGGAGAGGGACCCCAGTGTGGACTGTTGGGGACCGTGGGATTCCCTGCTCGTTTCCCCCCCCACCCTTGTGGGGCCAGGGCCGGGGGAGAAACTTGCCTGGGCCGGACGGCAGCGCGAACACCAACAGCTCCCCCCGTCCCCATGGACTGTGTTGGTATGTGGTTGGAGGGGAGAGGGGCCCAGTGTGGACTGTTGGGGACCGTGGGATTCCCTGCTCGTTTCCCCCCCACCCTTGTGGGGCGGGGCCGGGGGAGGAACTTGCCTGGGCCGGACGGCAGCGCGAACACCAACAGCTCCCCCCGTCCCCATGGACTGTGTTGGTATGTGGTCGGAGGGGAGAGGGGCCCAGTGTGGACTGTTGGGGGCTGTATGATTCCCTGCTCGTTTCCCCCCCCCACACTCCCTTGTGGGGGCGGGGCCGGAGGAGGAACTTGCCTGGGCCACTCTCCATATCACTGGGGGTGACCGGGCGCACGTGCTTCGGCAGGGCCCTGAGGTGAAGGTGGAGGGGGTATTGTACGGGAGGGGGGTTGTAAAGTTGTTGCTGGCACAAGTGGTGAGAACATTTCCCCTCAGTGAGAGGGAGGAGAAGATGGAGTTGAGCGGCCTCACCTAGTAGCAGCAGGTGAGGGAGGAAAAAGGTTACTTACGGCTGTTCCCTGGGTGTCAGAGAAATGGGGTGAGTGATTGTTGGGCCAGCAACATATACATTGATAATAGGTGTGTGGGTTGCTACTGATTATTGAATAGTATATTGTATTATCTTATTATAGGGGGGTTGTATTATGTACAATGATTTGGGGTGCCTCTGCGTAGGCTTGTGCTCTAGATTATTTTTTGGTAGTGGACGGTTTGATTATTATATTGTGATTAGTGGTCCTCTGTGTAGGACTTATGTTAATTTTGTACTGGGTTGCGGGGTCCTCTGTGTAGGACCTCTGCCTATTTGACTTGTAAGCCGCCTCGAGCTGATTCGTTAGGAGACAGCGGGATATAAATAAAAAAATCAAATCACATCAAATCAAATCAAACCCTAGTTCTATGCATTTATTCCTTTTTATATGTACCAATAAAGTCTACGTTTTCTTTTTACCCTACTGGGTGTGTGTGTGTGTGTGTGTGTGTGTTATTGGCCATTATACGTCTCCTTAGGCCAGATAACTAGGCCAAGCTCCTAAAGAGGGTGAGATCTACCTATTGGGCTAGAAGCCAACAGCTTTGGAACCAAGGGAAGCCTCCTGTGGGTGGCTCTGGGGAATCTACCTCCAACATACAGAAGGAAATCCCAGGAACAGAGTGCCAGGAAAGGGGGGTGCTTTTGGGAAGCTGTAAGGCCTATGCCTTTTGGGGGTTCACATTTCCTGAGTGGTGTGAATGCCTGCTGGGAAACACTCAGGTGGTGGCAGTGGAATATCAAGGGGTTTTTTTGGGGCGGGGGGTTGCCAGCTGTGGGAACCCCTGGTCAGGGATTTGGAGAAACTGTATAGCACCCCCTACTGGTGTTTCGCCACAGTCCCCTTGTTCTTTTATTGTGAGAAAGGGCAAACAGTTCCCTATTTACTTTCTTGACACCGCTCATGATTTTATAAACTTCTATCATATTCCCCCCCCTTATCGCCTCATCTCAAAGCTAAAGAGCCCCAGCCTGTTTGAGCCTCTCCTCACTTGGAAGTCGATCCATCTCTTCTATCATCCTTGTTGCCCTTCTCGGAACCTTTTCCATCTCTTTCCTTCTCTCAAACTTCCCTCTCTCATTCTCGAATGGGGTGACCAGAGCTGCACACAGTATTCAAGGTGGGGTCGTTCTAAGGATTTACACAGCGGCATTATGATGCTTTCCCTTTCATTCTCTTTTCCTTTTGCAATAATGCCTACCATTCGGTTTGCCTTTTTGACCGCCGTCGCACACTGAGCTGATGAAATCATCAAGGAATTATCCACAGTGACTCCAAGACCCTTCTCCTGAATGGTTACACCCAGACTAGAGCAAAGAGTTGTTTATGTACAGTGAGAATGATTTTCCCTTATGTGCATCACCTTGCACTTAGCAACACTGAATTTCACTTGCCATTTTAATGACTAGTCACCTACTCATGCAAGATCCTTCTGTAGCTCCTCACGGTCTGCCTGGGTCTTAACTACCTTGAATAATTTTGTGTCATCTATGAATTTACCCACCTCACTCTACTCCTTTTTCCAGATCATTAATGAATATGTTCAACAGCACCGGCCCCAATACTGACCCAAGGGACCCCACTGTTTAATTCTCTCCAGCTTGAAAAAATGACCATTTATTCCTACCCTTTGTTTCCTTTTAACCAGCTACTAGTCTTGACAGGACTCTTCCTCTTATTCTGCGACCACAGCGACTGCTTGCACACGAGTCAGGAGGGACTTCCAGGAGCAGACATCCCAGCAGGAGGCATCATGGGAAGTTCCGCTTGTGTTCGGGAGGGGGGAGCGGGTTATCCCATTTCTGGTGTGATGGGCTTCAAAATCCAGCCCTGTCATCTAGAGGGACATCACACCAGAAATGGGCTACCCCCCCCCCCCTCGTACACGAGTGGAGCTTCCCAGAATGCCCCCTGCTGCGATCTTAGCTTGTGGAAGTCCCCCTGCCAGTCAAATATATTTTAATTGCAAAGCCCCCTGGGGCTAAACGCCTGGCCAAATAAAGTGTTGAAGTTCTTCCAAAAGATGCTCAAGCTCCAAGAAACCTGTTCAGGAAAGGAGTTTCAAGTTGTGGAGCCGTCACGGAAAACGCCTCTCGGAGGGTTTGTGCCATACGGACTTGATGTGCTGATGGAATTACCAAGAGGTTGCTCTCAGCTGAACATACGGGATGCAATACTGCATAGGGGAAGGGGTGGGCTTTTCGATATGCAGAACTCAAAAGCCATCTAGGTTTTTAAGGATCAAACCACTTGCACTTTTAGGATTTGACAGTGCCAGGCGATCCCATACCAGACTGTTCTGAAAGTATGTAAGAACAGACGAACTGCCTCAGTGGGTCAGGTCAGTGGTCCAGCAAGCTCACTAGCCTGCCTTCACAACAGCCGAGTGTGGATCCTAACCTGTACAAATACCCATCTGCTGATGCCTAGACTGACTGCACTAGCTCATGGCACCAAGCAGCCAGGGAACGGGGACCCCCCCGACAACAAAGTCCTGCATTTGCCTCCAGCAACTCTGAAGAAGCTTCCACCCCCCTTGAGCCACCCAGCCTGCCCCCAAAGGTGGTGAGCTAGTTTCATCAAGAGCAGGGGATCCCAGCAGAATCAAATCCGGAGGTTTGCAGGGAGGGGACAGAGAGCCCCTTGGCCACATCTCTTTTCCTAGCATCGTGTCATGACACTCCGAAAAGGGGTGAAGGAGCCCTTGTCTGTTTTCAAATGGGCCCTGCCCCCTGCCTGAAGGTCTCAGAGAAGGAGCAGGGCCAGGCGGGAGCAACTGCAGTCCCTTGCATCCCCCCTTCTCCAGGCGCTCCCAGTCAGCACGCTCTGGCTGCAGAACCAAGGCACCATTTCTCCCCTGCTTTGTTTGCAGCAAGGGGACAAGCCCCAGGGTTGGCTTTGCACACAGTTCTTGCCCACAGGAATGCTGCGGCGAACGTGCCAAACAGGAAAGAGAGAAAAGTCAATAGCTTTAAAGTGCTGGGAACCTGCTTTTCCTCCCCTCCCCTTTAGCTCACAGGCCCAGAGCTTCAGAAGCTGCAGACACCAAGCAAAGCTGAAAGAAAGAAATAGCCATGGCAGCGATCACCATCTGAGCCAGTTTTACCGCTTCAGATCACTTTGAGAATCAGATAAAGACGATCAGTACTTTCTTTCAGGTCTAGTGGTGACTGAGCCTGCTTTACCTCATCTCAGGCCCGGACACTCCCCCTACAGTTAGGGTGGCCAGATATGCAAATTTGAGAGGACCCTTATGAGAAATACAGATTGCAGGGCTGCATTGGAGTCAACGCAGCCCCCCTGCAGCCTGTATTTCTCATAAGTGTCCTCTCAAATTTGCATATCTGGCCACCCTACCTACAGGGGCCTAGCCACACCCCCTTCTCCTGTTTGTCAAACCCTTGCCACGCCTCTCCACTTCCTGCTCAGCTGCCAGTCAGCGTACAAGGCGTGCCAGTAGCACCAGAAAACTAGATGGATCACCTGGCCTCACTTCCTCCTCCAGCCTCATCCCTGTCCAAGCTCTCGTTTCCCCGGCTCCTTGTTCCATTTTCTTGACCTGCTTTGCTCCAAGTCTGTCTCTCTCCCCTCACCTTGCCTACGACCCTCACAAACTCCACCTGACGCCAACACCCTAGAGCAGGGCCAGCCTTACCGCAGGGCAAGATGTGATGGCCCCAAACACAACCACCTTTAGGTCCCTGCAGATGGTGTCCCCAAGGGGAAGGGGCCACCAGGAGACCCACATTTTATCTTCGCCGTGGAGAAAGGGGGTGGGGTGGGGTGGGGTGGGGGTTCCCTCTGCCGGGGAGATGGAACAGCGTAAGGTCAGGGGCCAAGGTTGAGCGGACCCTGGGGGGGGGGGGGGAGGAAAGGGGAGGGAAACAGTCATTGGGATCGTGACGGGGTGGAGGAGATTTGGTCCCAACGGGTGTGTTTGTAGATCTGCGAGGGGAACGAGGTGTTTAGTGCCTGTTCCCTGAGCTGTTGCCTGGGCAGATGGGGATCAGAGGCCCCTTGGGCTGAGGCTCCTGCTGCTGAATGCACGGTTGGTGGCTAATAAATCAATGGTCCATGATCTAATTCTGGACCAAGCTGCTGACCTTGTATGTCTTACGGAGACCTGGCTGGACATGGAATCTGGGCCTATTCTGGCAGACCTTGTTCTGGACGGGTACTCTGTGCAACATCATGCAAGACTTGGGGGGGAAGGAGGAGACAGTGTAGCCATTGTTTTTAGGGAGTCGTGAACCGTGAGGAGGTATCCAGTGCAGTTAACACCAAGGATCAAGGCCCTTCATCTGGTGATCGATTTGGCAGGGGACAGATTAGGGCTGCTGCTGGTCTACCGTGCACCTTCCCGTCCAACAGCGTCCCTCTCCACTCTAGCTGAACTGGTTTCACAGGTGGTGGTGTGCTCCCTGAGCACCTTCCCTGTGTCCTGTGTGCCTGGACTGCCGGCTCCGTCGCCTACACCCTGCAGACCCAGGTCACTCTCTCCAGGCTCTGGAGCCCTACAGGTCAACCACCCCCAAAGTCCCTCCAGCCAGGCCTTCAATCCCCAGGCCCTGGCCAAGCCTTCCCTAGGCTAGAGGCTCCCTCCTGGGCACAGCCTCCTGCACTTGCCTGGGCTCTCCTGGTTCTCTAGCAGTCAGCACCCTGGACAGCATAGAGCATAAAGGCTTTCAGGGAGATGTTGCCTCTTTGGCTACCTGACAGAGACTGAGTTCCCTTCACTCAGCCCTCCTCTTATATAGGCAGAGTGGGCATGGCCAGGCTTCCACTCTTTACAGCCTTAAAGGGCCACTACCTGCCCACTCTGTCCTTGGGGTTTCAGAGCCTGTTCACCCCACAGGCTCTTCCCCAGCCCTGCCACACCCCTAGGTGGGTACAGCCCTCCGGCTGACCCTCACAAGCCCCCTTCTTAAAGGGGTAGCAGCCCCCCTAGACTGCTCCCTGCTACACACTCAGCTGTACCTCTCATTTTCATCGGACTCAGGCCCAGAAGTCTCTGTGCTTTCCCAGTGTTTACGACTGTGAGGGACTGGATGAGGCAGAGCCAACAGAAGCTGAATCCTGACAAGACAGAGGTAATATTGGTGGGGAGAGTGGCAGGTGTGACTCCCCGGTCATTGATGGGGTTTGTCCCCCGCTGGTCTCCCAGGTGTGGAGTCATGGGGTACTCCTGGCTCCAGTTGGAAATCCAGGTGGAGACAGTGGCGAAGGGGGCTTTGCGCCAGTTTATTTAATTCATTTATTTATAGTTGCATTTGTATGCTGCCCCCTCCTGCCACAAGCCGCCCCGCATCTTGGGACAGCTAACAACATTAAAAAACATTATTATTAGCATTTATACATAGCGCCAGAAGTGTACCTGGTACTTTACAGAGAATAAAATAGACACGGTCCCTGCCCGAGAGCTTACAATCTAAAGACAGGGGGAGGGGAGACAGGGAAGGGGGAACAGAGGGAGAGACAAAGGGTGAGACATTCGTGAGGATGCGAGGGCTCAGGTACACGTTCTTGGCTTAGTTACAGTAAATAGGAGTTTGCAGATAACAGGTAGGGGGATATACAACATATAATAAAATTCATTAAAATCAACATTTCCCCGAATTAACCCTCCCCAAACAATAAAACCCCCGCCCTAACCCAACCTACCCATCCCATTCCCCTCAGCAAAGGCCCAGCAGAACAGCCAAGTCTTGCACTTTTTACGGAAAGAAAGGAGGTCAGCGATGAGGCAAACCTCCAATGGGAGGGAGTTCCACTGCCACGGAACAGCCACTGAGAACCACCACGGAACAACCTCCTCATGGTTGACACCCGGGAAATGTCAAGAAGGGCGCCCCTGGCTGACCGCAGAGATCAATCCAGAATCCGGAGGCTGAGGCGGTCCTACAGATAGGTGGGGCCCAGGCCATGTAAGGCTTTATAGGTCAACACCAACACCTTGAATTGGGCCCGGAAGACTATCGGCAGCCAGTGCAGAGAATGGAGCACTGGAGTAATGTGCTCGTGTTGACCCATCCCCTTCAGGAGATGAACCGCCGCATTCTGCACCAGCTACAGTCTCCGGACTGTCACCAAGGGTAGCCCCAGGTAGAACGCGTTACAGTAGTCTAAGCCTAAGCCGACGTACCAGGTGTAATTGGCAAAATGCACCCTTTGCCACAGCTGCCACCTGGACATCCAGGCAGAGCTGTGGATCAAGGAGCACCCCCAGACTACGGACCCGGGATACCAGCGGAGGATGGACCCCATCAGTGATGGGGGCCATCATGCCTCTGGCTTTCCCCACAACCATCACCTCTGTCTTGTCAGGATTTAACTTCAAGCAGTTCACCCTCGTTCAGTCCCCCACAGCTGACAAACACTGGGTAAGCACTGAGACTACCGGGCCTGGGTCTGATGAAAAGAGATACAGTTGGGTGTCATGAGCATATTGATGACACCTTACGCCAAACTCTCCAACAACCTCCCCCAAAGGCTGTATATACACATTGAATAAGAGAGGGGACAAGATGGAACCCTGAGGGACCCCACACGTGAGGCCCCGGGGAGAAGCTGAATGATCACCCAGCACCACACGTTGGATTTTCCTGGCCAGGAAAGAGTGGAACCATTCAAGAACAGTCCCACTCATCCTTGCCTGGTCCCGCAGCCGGATCACCAACAACTTGTGATCAACGGTATCAAATGCAGCCGAGAAATCTAACAAAATCAAAAGGGTCGAATGACCCTGGTCCAACTCTCGGGAGAAATCGTCAACCAAGGGCACAAGCGCAGTCTCTGTGCCATAACCCGGACAGAAGCCAGACTGCGAGGGATCAAGGAAGTTGACCCGATCCAAATGCTCTTGAAGCTGTCGAGCCACCACCCGTTCAATAACCTTCCCTAAAAAGGGAAGGTTAGAAACAGGCCAATAGCTGGCCAGGACATCAACATTCAAAGATGGCTTCTTGAGCAAGGGCTGCACCACCGCCTCCTTGAGGCGATCTGGCACCCTGCCATCCCTAAGGGAGGCACTGACTATCCTGGCCAGCAACATTCCTAATGTCTCCCAGCTGGCTTTAACCAGCCAGGATGGGCACGGGTCTAATTCACAATAGGTGGCTCGGACAGTCCCAAGAGCATCACCCACATCTGAGGGCAACACGTCTTGAAATTCATCCCATAAAACAGGACAAGATGGGGTTTCGACTGTCTCCAGCTTATCTACAACCAAGTCACAGCGAGCATTTGATAACTCTGAATCCAGGCAGAGAGAGGCTGGACTGACCAGCCCCCTCACCACCCGGAACAGCTCAGCCGGACGGACCTTAGCGGACGCAACGAGGGCAGCAAAGAAAACCTTTGCTCCCCGCACCTTCACGACATAGATACGTAACCCGCCTATGTCGCAATCGGTCAACTTCAGTACGAGAGTGATGCTGCTGTAACTCTAACCATTGTCTTTCTTGTGTCATCTGCCGCACCTCCTCCGTATACCACAGGGACCTGCATGGTCGGCGATTGGGGAGCTGATACCTGGGAGCCACACAGCCGATGGCCTCCGTCAGCATAGAATTCCACAAGACCACGAGGTCATCAAGTGAACAGCCATCTAAGTCAGAGGAAATATCACGTAGGTCAATCTGGAACATTTCTGGTTCAATATGCCTTGGGGGGTGAACCAACCTAACTGGTTCTGCACCCTCCCGGGGCCCGACATGTGCCAAGATATCAGCCTGGAGGAGATAATGATCTGTCCATGGCAAGGGCACTGTTGACACCTCCCCCACTAATGGATCCCCCGCCTCAAGACCGGTGCAAAAAATCATGTCCAGGGTACGTCCTCCAACATGTGTGGGGCCCACTACTCTCTGAGACAGATCCATGTTTGTCACGGCAGCCATGAACTTATACTCCATCCCTCCAAAACTGGCATCAGCATGAATATTGAAGTCTCCCAGGACTATCGCCCTGGGGGACCGCAAGACCACCTACAACACCAATTCAGTCAGAGCGCGCAGGGAGGCTGCTGTTCAGGTGGGTGCCCGGTATATCAGCAGTAGCCCCACTCTCTCTCCAGCCAAATCCAACACCAGATGGAGGTCCTCTATTCACACGATAGGTTGCACAGGAAATCTCCTCACAGACCAAGTCTCTTTAAAAATGGCTATACCCCCCCCTCCCCTCCAGCCGCAGCTGATGCTGAATGGATTGTACCCAGCCGGAACAAGGTCAGCCAATATAAGCTCCCACTCGGTGTCCAGCCAGGTCTCCATAATACATGCGAAGTCATCCACCTGGTCCAGGATCACCTCCCAGACCGTGGTTGACTTATTGGCAACTGACCTCGCATTCATCAGCATCAAACCAAGGCCAGGGGCCCTCTGATTAACGATCACCTGACCGGGGGCTATTGATCGGGACAGATACAAAACATCTGTCTCGTCTCACCAATCTAATTCGTCTCTCGGAAGGACCATAATTCCCCTTACCCATCATGACCCCTATGGCTGTAAACCCCCCCCCCGAAGGTTGTCCCACAGCCCCCCAAGGAAGAACCCCACCCTCCAATCCCCCATCTTCCTCTGCCACCAGAGGATGCCCCTCACTCTCACAAGGGTTGCACCCCTCCCACACACCAAGGGGTCAAACCTTCCCTCCCTAACCCAGTCCCATTGACCCCCTTTCCCATAGGGTAAGCAATACACCCCCACCCCACAAGCCACCCCTATCCCCTCCCCTCAAATTACTGTCCACCCATGTTACTATTCTCCCATTCCTCCAGGTCCTACTAAGGACCACACATAACGGTCTTTGGCAGTGGCCCTTAGGCACGTGGCCTGCGGTGCACACCTACAGCTCCGCCAAGCAGCAGACCTCTTATCTCCCTCCCCGGGCCCTGCTCCTCTCTCCTCCCACAGGGGAGGCGGGGCAGAGTGTAACCTGGGGCCTGGGCCTAAGGCCAAGCAACTGGAACTGACAGAGGAGGGGCGAGCCCAGGGAAGGGCTCCCAACCCTTGCAGCAGCAAGCAGGGCAGGCAGGCAGCAGAGCGCGAGATGGTCTAACTGGCTCCGCCAAGCAGCAGGCCTCTTATCTCCCTCCCCTGGCCCGAAAGACCTGGCCCCACCCCCCTCTCCTCCCACAGGGGAGGAGGGGCAGAATGTCAGTTAAATCGGTTCGGCGGCTTCGGTCTTACGTCTCTGACTCCGACCTGGCCACCATCATTCATGCTTCTGTTACCTCGAGACTGGACTACTGCAACGCGCTCTACGTGCTGCTACCCTTGGTGACGGTCCGGAGGCTGCAGCTGGGGCAGAATGCAGCAGCCTGGTTCCTTGCGGGGTTGGGTCGCCGGGAGCACGTTACAGCAGTGCTCCGTTCTCTGCACTGGCTGCCTATTGTCTTCCGGGCCTGATTCATGGTGTTGGTTCTTACCTTTAAAGCCCTACACGGCCTCAGCCGGGCCCGACCTATCTGCAGGACCGCCTCACTCCCTGGGTCCTGGCTTGGCCCCTGTGGTCCGCTGGGGGCGCCTTCTTGGAGGTCCCCGAGTAAGTCGGGGGCCACTATGGAGAGGACATTCTCAGTGGCCGCACCCCAGCTATGGAACTCCCTCCCGGAGGAGGCTCACCTGGCCCCGGATCTGCTGACGTTTCATCGGGCTTGTAAAATCTGGCTGTTCTGCCAGGCATTTGGTGGAGGGGATGGGTGATGGGAGGGATGGGATGAGGAGGGATTTTATATTGTTATATTTTAATTGAATTATTATTGTTTTGTTGTTTTTATTTGTTGCAAGCCACCTGTGGTCGTAGAGGGTGGGGTATAAGAATTTTAAATAAATAAATAACCCGCAAATTCTAAGGCCGGCCCTGGAGCCCCCTGGGACAGACCCGCATCTCATTACCCACAGGCACACAGCCCATCAGGGGCAAAGAAAAGTGTTGTGCGCATCTCCCTGTGCTACACAGAAATCACTCAGCACTGGAGACGTTGCTCTGCTCTGCAGATCGCACAGAGCCAGCTTTAGCCTCTCCAAATATTTTGATTTAGTTTCCATCATGAATGATGGAAGAGGCATGATGAACTAGTTGTCATAGCAGAATGCAGGTTTTCTTCCTTTTGCCCTAACAGCCGTGGAACAAAGGTGGATTCCACTCAGTCCCCAAAGGAGTTTTGGCCACGCTCAAGAGAATAGCTTTCTAGCTGGCTCTAAGGAAGTAAGGAACTGGATCTTTGCCTGTGTAAAGCTTCTGCTGTTTTCTGCAGAGTTCTCCTATTCAGTCCCGGTCTTAAATGCAATTCCAGATCCAAGTTGCTTCCGTTATTCCTCAAATATTGGCCAAACCTGCTGCAATTGCTTGCAAGGGATTAATCCAGGAGGAATTGGCACTAGATAAGGGCACCATTCGGTCCTGTCTGTGGCATTCAGCAGCAGGCAATAGAAGCAGATTACTCGGATAAATAAGGGGAACTCTGGGGGACCATCAGGGGGCATGTGTGGAAAGTAGCTGCACTTAGTGAAAGCTCCAGTGAGGCCTATGTTATTACTCCTTTTTTAAAAAGGATAAACTAAAGTTTACACACCCCGAAAGTAGAGCTGATGAAACAGGAACCAAGAAGGAGCAGGAGGAACAGAAAAACTGTAAAATCCTTGCCCGGAAAAGGTGATTCCAAAGGGGAGACTTCAGGGCCTTGCTGTGACAGTAGCCCAGAACAGGCTGAGAACATGGCAGCAGAGGCTTTCTTCTCTTCAGGGGAGCCACTGGGCATGCACACGCAGTAGCCGCGCCGGCGAAACGCTCCCGGCGGCCTGACTTCAAATGCCTTAAACAAAAAAACAAAAAAGCCTTTAAACTACCCGGAGCCGCACATGGGGAAGAACTTAAAGCGGAACCCCCCTGGCCCCCCAAAAGCAAAACAAAACGAGCCCCAGGGGCCCAGAGAGCCCAGAAAAGCTGCAGAAGAAAGTGAGTGGAGGGGAAGGGGTGCCAGACTCACCACGTGCAAAGATGGCGGCGGCAACGAGATCCAGGCCGGGGGAGCAGCCAGAGATAGCAGAGCAACTAGCCTGTCTCACACACACTGTTACCACCCAGCATGAAGCCACCAAGAAACAATGGGAGATCCTGAACGACGGAATCCAGAAGGTAACGAGCGTGGTGGACACTTTAAATAAAAAATTGGATGGGATGGCAGAGAGGGTTACAAGTCTGGAAACCAGAATGGAGGAGAGGGAAGGCCAGAACCAGGCCTGGGAGGAGCGCCTACAGAACATAGAGAAGGCACTGGGAGGGGCCCAGCACAAAATTGAGGATCTAGAAAACAGGGGCAGACGGAATAATCTTAGGATCCAAGGAATCCCTGAGGCCACAGAGGCCCAGGGGCGAAGGGATCTAGTGCATAAAGTCCTGAAGGCCATCCTCCCACAGTGCACCAACCTGCATGAGATCGAAGTGGGCAGGGCACACAGAACCCTGCACCCCAGGCCTAAAGAGGGCGACCCCCCAAGAGCACTGATATTTAGATGCTTACGGTATCAAGAAAAAGAACAGATACTGTGGGAAGCCAGGAAGAGCAGAGACCTGAGATTTGAAGGGTGCAGGATCACTTTACAACCAGACCTGGCCCCAGCCACGGTGGCAAGAAGGAGAAAATGGTTCCAGATACAAGAAAAGCTAGCAACACATGACATAAAAGCACAGATCAGAGACCCTGCAATACTCTCCTTCATTCATAAAGATCGAAGAAGAAACTTCTCTGATATAAAGGCGCTGGAGAGATACACGGCTGCAAAGATGCCAGAATTGGGAAGAATAGGAGAGCAAGAAGCAGCAGTTTAGCTTGGTCAAGAGATGGTGGGAAGACAGCCAAACCGGGAACAAAGAGACACTGGGACAATATTAAGGCATTTCAAGAAATTGTAATGTATAAAATAATAAGGGAAGGGCTTGTCGGGGGGGATAGCGGAGAATAGCGACTCCATGGCATACCCCTGGAAGGTTCCTACAAAACCTTCAGATGAGAAAGGGAGGGAAAGGGGGGGGGGAGGGAAAGACGGAGAGGGGGGGACAGAAGATTGCAAGGGCCTTTAGACAAACAAAAAGAAATGGTAACAGGGAGAGTGACAGATCAAAAACTAAGTAAGGAATATGGCTGAGTTTACAATATGCACATTGAATGTGAAGGGACTGAATTGTCCAACAAAAAGGAAAAAAAAATGGCAATATGTGAAAAGGTTAAAATCACAGGTGGTTGCACTGCAGGAGACACACTTACTGCAGAAAGATAATAGTAGGGTCAGAGACAAATATTATGACCAAGTGTACTTTGCTAATGCAAAGAAAAAAAAGGCAGGAGTGCTTATGGCTATGGCCCGTACACTGAACTTCAAAAAACAAAAAACAATTAAAGACCCAGAAGGCCGGTACCTGCTTGTGCAGGGACTGGTGGAGGGGGAGGAATACACCTTTCTAAACTTCTATGCCCCTAACATGGGACAGGTGGAATTCATGCAAAAAATCATAGAACTGATGAAAGCAGAGGGCAGGGGGACACAGTTCATGATAGGAGATTTAAACAGCCCATTGACAAAACTGGACAGGTCAGGGGGAGGGAACCTCAAAAAAGGGCAGAGGAAGATGGCCAAGATGATAGAGGCAGCATCAATGGTGGACACATGGCGACTAAAACATCCTAGAGACCGAGAATACACTTTTTTCTCCAACAGACACAGGTCATACACAAGAATTGACTACATATTTATGCAGGATAGGGAATGGAAACGCTGTCTCGGAGCAGACATATGCCCAGCGGCGTTCACAGACCACAGTGCAGTAACAGCCTCAATCAATACAGGACAACAAAAAACACACAGACCACGAAGGTGGATATTAAATAAGGCATCTTTATTCAATCTAAATAACAAGGAGGAAATTAAACAACAGATAGTAGATTATTTCAAGCTAAATGATAATGGGGAGGTGTCACAGGCAACGGTGTGGGAGGCAGCAAAGGCATACATCAGGGGCCAATACATAAAACTGGATTCCTGGAATAGAAAAAAGAGAAAAAATGAGCTAAATGAGTTATACCTTAGATTAAAACATTTAGAAAATACCCTGAAAGACAAACCTACAAAGAAGGGGCTGAAGGAAAGGGTACAGGTTAGGGGATTAATAGACACAATGGAAACTGAGGCTGTGGTCAAAAAATTACGATATACCAAACAATTTTATTACATGAAAAGTAATAAAGCAGATAGAATCCTATCATGGATGGTCAAAAACCGTAGAAAAAAGGCCCAGATAACACAGATCTTACAGGCGGATGGTCAGAAATATGTGGCAGGGCAGGAGATGCAGGAACAGTTCCTACAGTTCTATAAGAAGCTTTACACATCAGACTCCCCCAACAGAGAGGAAATAAATCAATATCTGAGCAAATTAAAAATACCAAAAATAACAGAAGCCCAAAAGAACATGCTCAATGAGCCTATTACCCAAAAAGAGATTAAAGGGGTAATTAAAGACCTGCCAAAAAATAAAACCCCTGGTCCAGATGGCTTTATCCCAGAGTTCTATCAAGAATATGGAGAATTAATAATACCAATGCTAGTGAAAGTCTATAATCAGATCAAGGAAAAAAAGGAAGTGTCAGAAACATTTTACACAGCTACGATCACTATGCCCCAAATCAGCGGCAACAGGAAAGGAATGTGGGGATTTCAGACCCATAGCACTACTAAATACAGACGCAAAGATTTTCACTAAAATATTAGCCAACAGAATGCAAGTTATTATAAAAAGCGTCATAGGGCTGGACCAAACAGGGGCCCCTCCCTTCCGCTGCCTGGCAGTCTCGGCCAGGGGAAAGTCATGGGATAGGAGGCAGTGTCCTGTTGTGGATTAAGTAGCTGGTTAAAGGATAGGAAGCAAAGAGTTAGGATTAAATGGTCAGTTTTCACAATGGAGAGACTAGTGGAGTGCCCCAGGCGTCTGTACTGGGACCAATGTTGTTCAATATACTCAATGATCTGGAAAGGGGAGTAAGGTGATAAAATTTGCAGATGACACCAAGTTATTCAAGGTAGTTAAAACACGAGCAGACTGTGAAGAATTGCAGAGGGATCTTGCAAGACTGGGTGTCTGGGAATCTAAATGGCAGATGAAATTTAATGTGGACAAGTGCAAAGTGATGCACATAGATAAAAACAATCCAACCTTTATGTACACAATGCTGCGTTCTAAATTAGGAGTTACCACTCAGGAAAAGGACCTTGGAGTCATTGTGGACAATACGTTGAAATCAGCTCAGTGTGCGGCAGTGGTCAAAAAAATCAAACAGAACATTAGAAATTTTTCATAAAGGGATAGAGGATAAAACTGAAAATATCAAAATGGCACTATACAACTATGATGCTGCTGCATCATGAATAGCGTGTGCAGATCTGGTCGCCCCATCTCAAAAAAGACAGTAGAAATAGAAAAGGTACAGAGAAGGGCAACAAAAATGGTAAAGAGGTACGGAACATCTCCCCCTATCAAGGAAGGCTGGATCGGTTGGGGCTCTTCAGCTTAGAGAAGGGATGACGCAGGGGATACGATAGAAGCTTATAAAATCATGAGTGGCGTGGAACAAGTTACTAGGGAATGGATATTTACCCTCTCAAATAGTGCTAGAACTAGGGGACGCTCCATGAAACAGGTAGCAGATTTAAAACAAAGTAGTCTTTTTTTCACTCAATGCACAATTAAGCTGTGGAATTTGTTGCCAGAAGACGTGGTCAAGGCCACTAGTCTAGCTGGGTTTAGGAAAAGGTTGGACAAGTTTCTAGAGATAGTTCCATTAGCAGCTGTTAGCCAGGTAGGTTTGGGGACTGTAACCACTTACTGTCGGGAGCTGGGGGTGAACAATAAGGACTTGATCGCTCCATTGTGACCTGTTGGGTACTTCTTCCAAGCCACCGAGATTGGCCAGTGTGGGAGACAGGTGCTGGGCACGATGGTCCATTGGTCTGACCCAGGGTGGCACTTACGTTCTTATGGAAAGATACAACCTGGCTCAACCGGCACAGACAAGTCTGCGGTGAGCAGGCAGAAACACCAAACAGAAGGGTAGGAAGGAGACAGATGCTCTGCCAGCTTCCTGTTGCTCCCAGCATGTCTTATATACAACTGGGAGCCAATAAGGAAGCTGGACGGGCAGGGCTATAACCCCATGAAAGGGAACTACAAGAGCGCCCTTCACCAGAACACACAGGCAGTGCCTATGTCTGTGAGAGTCAGAATGAGAGCGCGCGAGAGAAAGTGTAAAAACCAGCACCCTCCAACCGTACAGCCGGGAGACTGAGACCCAGGCCTGGCAGTGCGTTTAAGGCGGCCGATTAGCCCCCTTAAATAATTTCCATTCTGTACAAAGTGTAAGAAGAGGTGTAGAAAACCCCTAAGACTTCCTAATGGCCTAGCAGCCAGCTGGGCTAAGGAGGAGATTAGAAAAGCATAGGCCAAGCAGCTCCTTCCCACCCAGCTTCACGCATGGTTAAGCCACTTTCAACTTTAAGTCTTTGTTCAACAAGATAACTAACATCAAACGATGGGAGTTGAAAAGGGGCACCCTAACACTTTCCACAGCTCTGAGCAGAGGGGAAGAGAAAAGAAAAGAAAAGCAACCTAAAGAGAAGATTCCAGAGAAGGAAAATATTTGTAGGGAGTATTAGTTTCCTAACCCCCTGTATTCAAGTGCCTCTGACATCCACCAGAAGTCTCAGGCAGCACGCAAGGAAGAGGAATCTTTCCACTATAACTTATTTTCTCAGCCAGTGTAGTCTAGTGGATAACGGTGTTAGAATTAAACTTGACAGCCCAGCATTCAAATCCCATCTTAGTCATGAATTCACTGAGTGGCTTTGGGAAAAGTCAGTTAGCCTCAGTTCCCCACCTGTAAAATGGGAATAATACCCACCCCTCCTTGGATTGTTGCAAGGGCAACCTAGTTAGGATTGGAGAGCTCTCTGAATACAGAAAGTGCAACAGAAACGATTAATAATATTAGTACAATTTTACAAACTTATGGCAGGATCCTTATGGCAATGATACCAAACCCATGTCCCAGTTATGGGCCCCAGTAAGGGGGCGGTCTCCCTCAGCAGTGGCCCTCCCAAGGAGGTTCCTGGCCCCCACAAAGGTGGTGGTACCACCTTGGCTCTCATGGAGCACCCCCCCCAACCAGGAGTGGCGACAACCCCACCAGAAAGGACGTTTTAGGAGTGGTGGGGGCCAAGGCCAGCACTCCATCCTAGTCCACCCAGAACATTTCCTCTTGGCGAGGCTCTTTGCAAGGGGCCAGTTTGCAAAATGCCCCTCCCCTGCCCACCCTGAACATTTCCTAGCCAAGTCAAACCACTTGCAAAAGGGCCCCCTGGAATCCAAGGACTGCGCTCAGTTGCCCTCACCCATTACTCCATGGTAGCTTGGCCCCTGGCTAACATTGACAATGGGGCAGCTGCATTCCCTCCATGCCCGTGTAACTGTTCTTCTACTGCGTGTCTGTCTTTAGAGGGCGTTTAACCTTTGCTGACGTCTACACTGGTGCAGTATCCGTGTGCTGGGGGTGGAGGGGCCATCTCCCTCACCCTGTTCTCAAACACAAACTAGGATGGTGGCTGTAAGGAAAAAAACCTGTAAAGGAAAGTAGTTTGCAGACCAAAACATTTAAATACAACACAAGGAACACAGCAGATGTAAAATGTAGGCCGTTATCCACAGAAGCCAAAAATCGAGATTTATTCCATCATTTTCAACAGTTAGTAATTCTAGTCCCCAGACTGGTCTTTTAAAAGGTGTTTGATCCCAGTCTCCCTCTCTTAAAGGGAACCTGGACAAATTGCATATTGGAATTGCAAAACGGGGCATTGGCTTCTCATGAAGTTGCATCCAGGAAACATTTACTAAGTAAAAGTTATTGAATTGGCTGTGACACAATCAATAGTTATAGCCAGTCAGTCCACTAATGCGGCTGAGGCAACAGGTTTTTCCTCATGCCTTTTGAATGCGTTCAGCCATTTCCTAACCACCTAGACGGTGCATTTTAATTTTTGCATGAAGCGCTGGTGATCGCATGTAATGTCCTTCTGAAACCATACAAACGGCTAGCTTGTGCATTCCCAACTGTGTTGAGATAACGCGAGTTGAAACGTTTTGATCTACCAGGACATGTTTCTTTCAGGGCGTTGGATGTAGAGAGAACACAATCGAATCTTAAAGTTGGAAGGGACCCTCAGAGGTCATCTAGTCCAACACCCTGAAAATGCAGGAAATCCACGGCTACAGCATCCCTGACAGATGGCCCCCGTTTGAAAACCTCCAGTGAAGGAGAGCCCAGCTCCACTGCCCTAGGCAGCCTGTTCCACTGTTGAACGGCTTTTGCCATTAGGACGTTCTTCCTAAGGTTTAGCCAAAATCTGCTTTCTTGTAATTGGAGCCGAAAAAAGCAGATTTTTGGCAGGCGTCTTATAGGTAGGGCCTGGTTCGAAATAGCTGGTTTGTTTCCATGGAAATCGAACCGGTAAAATTTCAATTGGAATTCTGATCGAACGATTTACATACACCAAAGCTGTATGTTACTATTTCGATTGTTCCAATCAGAAATTGTAATTTAATCTCATCTGCTCCAATTTCTGACCTGACTGTCTGATTCCAATGGAATCGGAACACGGATAGAATTTCTGCTTCACTTCTCCCTATTGGTCCCAAAAATAAAGCAGTTCAGATGCTATATTTTATTAGACCAATTTCTGTTGGTTAAGTGTACGCAAGCTTTCCGATCATAGAGGATCCTTAATTATTATTATCATCAAGCATTTATATAGCGCCAGCAATGTACCTAGCGCATTACAGATTAATGGAATAGACACGGTTCCTGCCCCTAGGGCTTACAATCTGAGAGACTGGGGGGAGACGAAGGAAGGGGAACAGAAGGAGAGACAAGGAGTGTAACAGTCACGAAAATGCGAGGTCCCAGGTGCACGTGCTTGGCTTGTTTACATCGAGAATGATCGCTGGCTGGTCCGTGTGGTGAGGATATGAGTACACAGACCTCAGGCAACAGATTGTACTGGATGGAAGGTATCAGCAGCAGTTAGGTGAGGGGAGCAAGGAGTTGGGGAGGGCAGAGCGGAAGAGGTGGGTCTTGAGGAGGGATTTGAAGGTACAAAGGGAGGGGGCGAGGCGGATGTGGACAGAGGGAGTTCCAGGCATAGGGGGAAGCTAGGGAGAAGGGAAGAAGGCGGTTAGGGGAGCAGGGGAGGTGTGGGAGGGTGAGAGGGGACAGAGGAGGAGCGGAGTTCACAGACTGGAGTACGGAGGGAAATTAGCGCAGAGAGGTAGGGGGAGCAAGGTTGTGAAGAGCTTTATAGGTGCAGACTAGGAGCTTGTGCTTTCATTCAGGAAGGGGGAGCCAGCGAAGAGAGGAGAGGAGGGGCTGCACGTAGTCGAAGTGACAGGCGTGGTGGATGACCCTGGCAGCAGAGTTTTGGATGGAGATAAGGGGAGAAAGATGAGAGCAGGGAAGACCAGCAAGGAGGAGGTTACAGTAATCGAGATGAGAGATGACCAGGGCATGAACAAGAGTTTTGGCAGAGGAGAAAGAGAAAAGGGCAAATCTTAGCAATGTTATGGAGGGAGAAGTGACAAGATTTGGCAACAGAGTCGATGTAGGGTTTAAAAGAAAGGGGTGGGTCAAAGATGAAGCCTAGGCTACGGGCTTGGGGGATGGGAAGGATGGTGACCCTGTCGATGAGGATCCA
>QEPC01003143.1:7412306-7489142 GCA_003113815.1 Sphenodon punctatus | reverse complement strand
GATGTTGGTGGGTCGGGCAGCAGAGGCGATGGCTCACACCACTCCAGATTTTATAATCATCTATGATGTCCCCTCTCAGTCTTCTCTTCTCTAAGCTGAAGAGACCCAGCTTGTCAAGCCTCTCTTTGTGCGGAAGCCGTTCCATACCTGTTATTCTCGTTGCCCTTCTCTGAACCTTTCCTAGTTCAGCTGTGCCTTTTTGGAGATGGAGTGACCAGAACTGCACACAATATTTGAGGTGCGGTCGCACCATTGATTTGTATAGAGGCATTATGACATCCTCAGTTTTATTCTCTATCCCTTTGCGAATAACTCCTAACATTGTTTGCTTTTTTGACTGCTGCGGCACACTGGGCTGAGGATTTCAGTGTATTGTCCACAATCACTCCCAGATCCTTTTCCTGAGTGGTAACTCCTAGCTTAGCACCCAGCATTGTGTACGCAGAGTTTGGGTTATTTCCCCTACGTGCATTACTTTGCACTTGTCCGCATTAAATCTCATTTGCCATTTATACGGCCAGGCACCCAGTCTCGTAAGATCCCGTTGCAGTTCCTCACAGTCTGCTCGCGTTTTAACTATCTTGAATAACTTGGTGTCGTCTGCAAATCTGATCACCTCACCCTTTTTCAGATCATTAATGAATACATTAAACAGCACCGGTCCCAATACAGATCCCTGAGGCACACCACTTGTTACATCTCTCCATTGTGAAAACGGACCATTCAGCCCTCCTCTTTGCTTCCTATCCTTTAATCCGTTACCGATCCATAGCAAGACACTACCTTCCATCTTGTTCATACGACAAGATCTGGCCACCACCAGCGATGCCAGATCTTCCCTTATGTTCCGTCACGGCCTCTGAGTTCGGCCAACTGCGTTTGAAGTTTTTGCAGCAAAGGCACGTAGAGGGCTGTTCTCAGTGGCTTCCCCACAATTATGGAACTCCCTCCCCCTTGGGGGGGGAGGGGTGTTGCCTAAGCCTGAGTCTGCTCATCTTCTGGAAGAGATGCGAGACCTTTTTGTTTGGCCAGGCGTTCTCAGTCGCTGCCCCAGTACTGTGGAACTCCCTTCCCCTGTAGGTCTGTCAGAGCCTGAGCATATTCCAGAGATGGTGTAAAACTTTTGTTTTTGGCAAAACATTTGGCAGGCAAGGATAGGGGTTGGGTGGGTGTGTTTAGGTGTGAGGGTGGGGTGGGGTTTTTTTTGGTTTTTTTTAAAAGAAGGATTTTTAAAATTGTATTTTTAGCAATGGAATATGCCCCAAGCCCTAGGGGAAGGGCAGAGCAGAAATTTAAACAAACAAAATATAGCTTAGTGGATAAGGTGCTGAACTAGGAGTTGGAAAAACAAGGTTCAAACCCTGGCTTAGGCATAACCTTGCTGGCTGGAGGACATGTCAGTGGCCCTTTCTAAATGAGCCACGGCTGGGGGGGGCGGCGCCGGGGGAGCCATCGTGGTTTTCACTGGTTGCTCTGTGTACAGACGATGAGTGGAGGTGCGTGTTACACCGCCGCTGCCTTCAAACAGGACACACTCACTCCTGCCCACTGTGCGGGCATCTGTGGGTGCGTCTCGTGTAAAAGGGCCTGAGTTTCCCATATGTAAAACGGGTATACGTCTATACATCTCTATGCTCTCCCCTTCCTTGTCCATTCTAGAATGTAAATCCCTCTGGACAGATGGAGACCTCATTACAATTGCTCAGTGCCCGCACCTTGCTGGCACTAGACTAGTAATTAAATAAATTCACTTTATACAATGGGGAGTGAAACACTACAAATGTTCTAGTTCTCCTTCCTCCGGTAGAGGAAAGAGCTCAAGTTCTAAAATATCCTACTGTAGTTTCAGTTACGAGAATTATAGGCATTCCTCATATCCCTCAACACACACAGCAGCTGCCTAGAGTTTGGGGCCAGAACTGAGGAAAAATGTCAAATTCAGCATTTTAAATTTTTTGGGGGAAAAAACCACCATTTTTGTATTAAAATAAATAAATAAAAAAAAATATCAGATTTTTAGTACTGTAACCCATCGGAAAAATAGAAAGATTTCTGAATATTGAAAATTTCTTCTGGTAACATTAAAATTATTTGGATCTCTTGAAGTAGAAACAGATTTTTATTTATTTTTTGTACTATTATTATTATTATTAACAACAAACATTTATATAGCGCCAGCAGTGTACCTGACACTTTACAAAGTAATAAAATAGACACGGTCCCTGCCCCTAGGGCTTACAATCTGAGAGACAGGAGCTGGGGGAGAGACTTAGGAAGGGGAACAGAGGGAGAGACAAGGGGTCTAACATTCATGAAGATGCGAGGTCTCAAGTGCACGTACTTGGCTTGGTTACGATGAGAATGACAGCAGGCAGGTCCATGTTGCAAGGATAAGGGTAAACCGATCGTAGGTATAGGAATAGTGGCTCAGCAGGATAAAGAGTCAGACAGAGCAGAGCGAAAGAGGTGAGTTTTAAGGAGAGATTTGAAGGTATGAAGGGAGGGGGCAAGGCGGATGTGGACAGGGAGGGAGTTCCAGGCATGGGGGGCAGCAAGTGAGAAGGGACGAAGGCGCTTAGGGGAGCAGGGAAGGCGTGGAAGGGTGAGAGAAGGGACAGAGGAGGAGCGAAGTGCACGGGCTGGAGTATGGAGGGCGATAAGTGCAGAGAGGTAGGGGGGAGCAAGGTTGTGAAGAGCTTTATAGGTGAAGACTAGGAGCTTGTGCAGGATTCGTTCAGGAAGGGGAAGCCAGTGAAGCGAAGAGAGGAGGGGCTGCACATGGTCGAAGCGACTGGCGAGGTAGATGACCCTGGCAGCAGAGTTTTGGACAGAGATGAGGGGAGAAAGGTGAGACCGGGGAAGGCCAGTGAGAAGGAGGTTACAGTAATCGAGGCGAGAGATGACCAGAGCATGAACAAGAGTTTTGGCAGACGAGACAGAGAGAAAAGGGCGAATCTTAGCAATGTTATGGAGGGAGAAGCGACAGGATTTAGCAACAGAGTCAATGTAGGGTTTAAAAGAAAGGGCTGAGTCAAAGATGAAGCCTAGGCTACGGGCTTGGGGGACAGGCAGGATGGTGACTCCATCAATAGTTATTGACAGTGAGGAAGGAGAGGAAGGATGAGGGGGGAAGATAAGGAGTTCAGTTTTAGCCATGTTGAGTTTGAGTTGACGTTGAGACATCCAGGTAGAGATGTCAGAGAGACAGTTGATGAGACGAGCTTGAACAGAGGGAGAGAGAGAGGGAGTAGAGAGATAGAGTTGAGTGTCATCAGCATAGAGGTGGTATTGGAAGCCATGGGAGGCAATGAGTTTGCCTAAGGATGAGGTATAGATCGAGAAGAGGAGAGGGCCAAGAACAGAGCCTTGAGGAACACCAACTGAGAGGGGGAAGGAGGAGGAGGCGGAGTTGGAGAGAGACACATTAAAGGAGCGGTCAGAGAGGTAGGAGGAGAACCAGTTATGGACAGAGCCACAAAAGCCAAGGGAGTGAAGGGAATCCAGCAAGAGTGAGTGGTCAACAGTATCGAAGGCAGCAGAGAGATCAAGGAGGACAAGAATGGAATAGAGACGTTTAGATTTAGCCACCAGAAGATCGTTGGTGATCTTAGCGAGAGCAGTTTCAGTAGAATGAAGGGGGCGGAAGCCAGATTGGAGGGGGTCAAGGGAGGAGTTGGAGGATAGGAAGTCAAGGCAGCGGGAGTAGACAACACGTTCAAGCAGCTTGGAAGCAAAAGGAAGGAGTGAGACAGGACGATAGCTAGAAGGGTCAGAGGGGTCAAGAGTGGACTTTTTGAGAATAGGAGAGACTGTGGCATGTTTGAAGGCAGAAGGGAAAGAGCCAGTAGAGAGGGAGAGGTTGATGATGTGCAGGAAGGAAGGGGCGACAGTGGGAGTAATGGAGGTGAGGAGGCGGGAAGGAATGGGATCAAGGGGGCAAGTGGAAGGGTTGGAGGAGGAGAGCAGAGAGGAGATTTCCTTAAGGGAGGCAGGGGAGAAGGAGGACATGAGAGAAGGAGGGGGAGGAGGGAGAGGGGTGGGAGTGGGAAGAGAGGAGTGGGAAGCGATGTCGAGGCGGATCTTGTCTATCTTGGAGGTGAAGAAGGAGGCAAGATCCTGAGCAGAAAGGGAAGAAGGAGGGGGAGGACAGGGAGGCTTGAGGAGGGAGTCAAAGGTAGAGAACAGGCGGCGAGGGTCCCGAGAACAGGACTCAATGCGGGAGGCATAGTAGTGTTGTCTAGCAAGGGAGATAGCAGAAGTAAGGGTGGAGAGACAGAATTTGAAGTGAAGGAAGTCAGCGTGAGAATGGGATTTGCGCCAGAGTCGTTCAGCAGCACGAGTGCAAGAACGGAGGTGGCGGATACTAGGGGTGAGCCAAGGACGGGGGTTGTGGGAGAAGGCAGGGCGGGAAGAGAGAGGGGCATGGGAGTCAAGTGTGGAGGAGAGAGAGGCGTTGAGAGCAGAGACAGCGGAGTCAGGGGAGGAGGAAGAGAAGACTGTAGGAAGAAGGGGAGAGAGAGAGGAGGCAAAGTCCAGGGGATCAATAGCTTGAAGGTCACGGAAGGGGCGTAGAGAAGGGGAAGAGGAGGGGGGACAGTGGGAAATGTTGAAAGAGGCAAGGAAGTGGTCTGATATAGGATGAGGATCGAAGGAGAGATCAGCGACAGAGCAGTTTCTAGAGAGGACTAGAGAGTACTAGCTGCCTAGGTCTCCTTTTCTAAAGGGTCTTATGAAAGAGGGTTTTTTTGGGGGTGGGGGGGGGAGAGGACTGGTGTAGGTCTGTTTTGGTTGTCATTTTGACCCCGCTACCCCATCCCAGTTCACCACTCTACCGACCCTCCTCCAAAATGTCCCCCAAATCAGGTCCCCTGCCACACACAATTTTCATACCCGTACTTTGGCACTCCACTTATTTTGTGTTAAGTACATCTTTTTGGTTTTCAGACACAATCATTTGCTACTTATTTTTCAACAGCATTATGATCAATACCCCCTGCTCCCATTACAAATCTGTATCCCCCTTTCCCGCTCTAAATTGTCTCTTGCATGACCAAACTTACAGACACTCCCAGGATAATCATCTTGTCGCTGGAATTTCAATATCACTAACCTCCAAAGCTATGACAATCAACCCCCTCTACAGATGGATTCCCTGACTTTTTGCCCGTGCGATCTCATTTTAAAGCTTAAGATACAGTCTTTCAACCCAGTTCACAACCAGGATATACAAAATCAGTAGGGATCATGGCCCTATTTGGGATAGCACATCCTGGGAACTTCTGCGCCGTAGATGTTGAAGTATAAGCCTAGGTTCTGTGATGGGGCAACCAGAACTAGGTTCTTTAAAAATAAATAAATGACCGAGCTCTTTTACTAGATGTCTGCTTTATAATATGAACAACTTAAAAGTGGAAAAGAAACTCAGCCTTGGAATGAAAGAGCATGTGGGGAGGAGAGGTAGAGAAAGGGGGTGGGGAGTACATGCCCTGTCCCACAGCACTCCTCCACAAGTCTGGGTCTCTTTCACCTATGAAGTATATAACCTTGGTCCTTCAAGTCTGTACCAAGAGGAACAATTGCAATGACACTTATGGGAAGATTGCTACCCAGACAAATAGAAGGGTTTGGATCTCAGAGCCTCCAATGATGTATATTGGGGGTGGGGGAACCTCAGGCCCAGGGGCCAAATGCAGCTTGTGGCTAGTTTTTATCTGGCCCCTGGATCCAGTCCCTACTCCCAAGCAAGCACTGAGCTCAGGAGCAGAGAGGAGGGCATGTATGCACACAAAGAGAGGGGATAGGTCGAAGGCACAAATCCAGAACCTGAATCCTTCTCTTCCTGAGTGCACCCCATAAGCACCCCCTGCCCCCAGCTTTTATGTGGTCCTCAGAGTTTGTACTCATTTTTAAAGTGGTCTCTGGGAGGGAAGAGGTTCCCCACACCTGATGTATATGGATGTACCCCATTGACTGCATACCACTGTACATCAATGGAGGATATTTTTAATATCTCTCTCGGCCTATGCCCAAAGGCTCAAGGCAACTCACAACATATGAAGAAATACACCTAGGTGACACATAAGAACATCGTACTCTCCTCATCTTCCCCATACGTTTCGGCATTTCCCAGCTCCCATTACACTCCCCCCCCCTTCCCCCCCATCATACTCCCATACACCCCAGAGCCTGCCCTGTACCATACCCCCCCCCCCACAACAAGTGTTGGGGGGTGAGATCTTGTTCTGCAGTTTGAGAGCTGACACTCCTCTGCATTTCCTGTTTTCAGAGAAGGTGAGAGCTCCATGCCATGTGTCCAAATGAACCCCCAATTCTGAAGCCTTCAGCAAATCTTGTGGATAATTGGAGTCCAGAATGGGGGGAACCTCTAGCTGGGGGCCCAATCTGGTCAATGACTTCACTGACAACACCCCAAGTGCCTAACTCTTCAGCCCCTTTCCAATGTCTGCATATGGTGAAGGGAACCAGTTCTGCCCACAAAACCTGGAAGTGCAAGTTCAAGGGACAAGAGCACAGGCAAGGGCCCACGGCTCCAGAATAGGGGATGAATCCATCTGGAGTCTCTTCCCTCATACAAACGCATCGCTTAAGAACCCCTTCTCCAAATGCCTTCCCAACCTGTGGAGCTTGTACTCATTTTCCAAGGATTCCGGCCCATTGAGCTTCTACTTGTTTTCCAAACCCAGCTGGACAAGCATCTGCATGCAATCCTGTAAGTGGGAGAGATCCTGCCTTGGAGGAAGGGGTTGGAAGAGCTGACCCTTGAGCTATCTCTTCCAACGTTACAGTTCTACGCTTCAAAGGAGCCCGTGGGAGGGAAAGTTTCCCCTTCCCTGATCTAGCCTATGCAGTTTTCTTCATGACAGGGTTTTACTAGTCAAACTCTCACCATGGAGACTTGCATTCATGGAATACCATGGTGTCTGCGGTAAATTAAAGAGAACAGACTTGTTTACTGGAACAGGATGGATGTTTACTCCTTGCAGATTACTGCGTGAGACACACCGAAATAACAAGTGTTCACAGCTGCCGAACTGTATACTATGTATGTTGTTTTTGACTGCTATGGCCTATGGTCACGTAGAAAATAAATAACTACTCAGCTGCCGAACTTGCAATCGGTCACTCGCAATCCATTCTTGCAAGGTTTTTGCCTAATTAGCAAAGTTAACGTTGCCCAAGAAACTGAAGTTTACCGGTCAAAGATTCCAGAAAGTTTTGCATGATGAAGCTGGCTTCCTCCAGGGTGATGAGTAAAAGAAAGCCAGCAGTTGGGTTTCCCTACAGGGAAGGTTTTAAGGACAGCTGATGTGAGTACCCACCAAAACAGGCAAACTTGTCAAATCCAAAGAATCCGACCCAAAACCAAGGAACATAGATTAACGAGGCATGACTTCTTTTGCTAAAACATGTAGGCTCTACCCCATTATGTCATGTCATTAAACCCAATGACCCAAAAATTGCGAAAGACAGGTTGCTTGAACGTTGTTCGAGTTGACTACACCCTGCTCGAACTTGAGAAAAAAAACCCTGGGAGAATTAGCTTTGCTACCCATTTCAGCTCTACGTACAGTACAATGCAAATCACACACTCGCCAACAGGCATAAGCCTCCCGATATCTCTGAAACACCTGTAAATGCATCCTCTCCACACCTACGGCAGTTCTCTTTCATCATCCCTACCAATACCATCGTGGGTGTTTGGGGTGCAGACAAAATAGTTCAGATATTGTCTCTCCTCTCTCATTTCTGCTGTGCTAGGGAAATCCTTCTAATCCAGATGGACAGCACAGGCAGAAAACGGTGCCTGGGAGAATGAATGCAAAGCTTTCCTTCTCAAGTGAACAGAACCTGGGAGGAGGGTTGTCACTTTATAGGGAGAAAAATAATGATTTATATTATAGTGCCAGAAAGGTACCTGGCACTGAGCAATCATTCAGAGACAGGTCCTGCCCCCAAGGGCTTGCAGTCTAGGATAGACAAGGGAGCAGAGAAGAAAGGGAGAGTGAAACAGTCCCAAAAAACGGAGAACTCCCAGGTGCATGTGCTGTGCTTAGCTTAATTACAGGGGAGCCCACCCCTGAATGACAGGACAGTAGAAGCACCATCAGTGAGCAGCCTGTGGGGTGCAAGCCTGATGGAAAAGGTAGGTTTTAAGGAAGGATTTAAAGGCAGGGAGAGAAGGAACAGAGCACACAACATGCACTCAGAGCTGGAGCTACAGAAACGGGAGTAGTTATAGCGTGGGATAACGAACCTCCTGCAAATTTCCTCTGCCTGCAGTTCTTGAGCTATGGGGTTGAGCTTATGAGTCAGTGTTCTTCTCCAGTTACTCCCATGAACTTTCTGGCATAAGGGGCAGCATGGGAGAAGGGGTAAAGACAGTACAGGGAACAGGAGCCACTGGGGTGGGTAAGGGTGTGTGTGTGGCACAGGAGGAGTAAAGGAGA
The DNA here is from genome assembly GCA_003113815.1 of Sphenodon punctatus. Lineage (NCBI taxonomy): Eukaryota > Metazoa > Chordata > Lepidosauria > Sphenodontia > Sphenodontidae > Sphenodon > Sphenodon punctatus. The sequence goes on along the minus strand of QEPC01003143.1, from coordinate 7,480,674 downwards.
GAGGGGTTGGGTCACATGATAGCAGATGAGGTTGGGGGGGGGACACTTGTGCCTCCCCTTTCACAAATGGTCTGATCCTCTTTGAACCATCCCGACTACACCCCCCCTCTGCAGTAGGCGGGGCCACGTGGCCATGCCTCTTTTAAGGTATTGTGACATCACAACACTTCAGAGAAGGTGTGGTCATGTCCAAGAGAAAGGAGTCCCCTTGTGCTGTTGCACGAAAGGTGCGGTTCCCCCAGAAACAGGGCTCCAAAACCTGGCAACTCCAGGCAAAACCCAGGAGAGCTAGCAGCCCTAGCTGGGAGGAGTTAAACTCCCCCACCCCAAGAAGCAGACAGGTGCACACAATGAAAGCCAACAGACCTGGAGGACTTCCTTGATTTATCATGGCACCTTTGCCCGTTGCTTAAATGCGTGGTGGTGGGAACACCCCATTCAGACACCTGGACACTCAATGGGCTGCATGATACAGGTTGAGCCTCCATGCACTCACAGGGCTTTCTATTATTATTATTATAAGCTTTTATATAGCGCCAGCGATGGAAGAGTCGAGGCAACACAAAAAGGAATTAAGGGCTGTGGAGGTGGCAGGAGGAAGGCAGCAGTCTCGTCTGCTCGCTAGCAGCCAAACAAGGGCAGCACAGCGCTGCGGAAGAAAAGATTAAGAGGGCAAAAGCAACATCAAGCAAGAGTCCTGGAGTTTGGATTAGTCTCATTCTTAGGGATGCCCAAATGTACGACATGGAGCAGCAGGGTTTTTACTATTTTGAATTGATACCCCTGCCTGTTCCAAAAGGGTCAGGATGGCTCGGAGCTCTAGCACGCAAGACACCTTGGAGCTGCGACAATGTCTTTTTCTCCTGGATGTGTGTCATTTGTTCCGAGTTCTTTTATCATTCATGTGCTGTTGCCACCCCTAAAAAGGCACAAACAACATGTATGTCAGGGCTCCCTATGTTTCCCTCTCGCTCATCTCCCCTAGATTGTAAGCCCCTTGGGGCAGACCTGTCACTAATGATTATGCAATGCCAGGCCCATTGCTAGTCAAACACTTTCTCAATACTGATTTCCCTCTCCTACTTGCCAAGTGCTGCCTTCCAGAGTCTGCATGTCTCCAAAAAGGCCTGACCTCCTGTCCGGTTTCTGAGTAGCCATTTGCCATTTCTGCAAAACAGCGGGATTTTGGCAGCTTCTGTAAATAAAATGACTCCGCTCAGCAAGATTTTGGAGCAGCTGCAAAGCAAGAGCTTCCTCGCTTGGCATGGAATACGCTGTCATCCAGCCAATTGCTGCTTGGCTGCTGCAGCTTGATAAATGCACAGGTAGCATTTATCAAGATGGCAATTTAGCAGGCGATTTAAAGCAATGGTTCCCAGACTTTCTGCATGCCTATTTTGGGACTTAAATATAATCCCGTGCCCCTGGATGGTAACAGACATTGCAAGGTTTATCAAAACCGTGAGCATGACTTTATCCACAGATAACAGCCAGGATGGGATTGAAGGTCCAGACTAGTGCTGAAACCCAGTATTCAAAATTACTCCGTTTTTACCAAGTATCTCGGCATTTGACTCAGTTTTACCGAGTAACTAAGGAATCAGCCTGGTACTCGGTCTAGTACTTGGGTTGGCAACATACGGGGCTTTTCCTGGTCCTATATAAGGGTACTTGGAAAATACTCAGTACTCGGTTTTATTTCACCCAGTCTTCAGCTGAGTTACTAAAGAGCTGCTGAGCACTCCGAGCCAATCCTCGGGAACACTCACACATTTTTGTTTTTACTGACCGGGTGCAGCCCTAGTCCAGACCCAGCCCGGGAATTTCTGATTTAAAAAGCTACTAAGAACCATAGTTTGACGGTGACTTATAGGCAGGGAAAATGTGTGTTCACTGTGTTTTCCCCATTGGCAGCAATGGAGAAAATACTGGGAATGCGTGTCCCTGTGCAAGTGCCCAAGGAAGACTCTGCCCATGGAGGGTCGGCTCTTGCAAGCAGGCCTGGCCCTGACACCACAGGATGACTGCCCCAGTCCCCTGCTCTATTCTCTACTTCCGGTTTTCCCCAGGCTCGGGTGCAGGGTGCCCCACTCTCTCCCAGCAAGCCCCCAAAACACAACCCCCTCTCTAGGATCCTGTGCAGGGTGCCCCCCTCAAGGGATGAGCCCCCGCCACATTTTATCTTCACCCTCGGTCCTAGGCCAGCCCAGCTTGGAAGATTTCTTCTCCGCTTAAAACGGTTGCACAGGCCCGCACAGAAAGCATTCTCTGCTCTGCCCCTACCAGCTTGCAACATGCCCAAGCAGGACTGCAGCCAGGATGCTGGGAGGGGCATTGTCTTCTAACCTTTGATTTCCTAACGTTTTAAAATGCAGCTTTTCAATTCGCCATTAAAAAGGCAAGCGAAAACACAGTCCAACCCTGCCATCTAGTGGGCTGATCAACACTCTCCACTTGAGCTGTTTGTTCATGCAAGCTTACAATTTGGAGGCAGGAAGGGAGAATGCGTTGGGGCCAGGAAATCTCTGTTACTGGGGGGTTGGGGGAGGCATGTGCCTCTAAAACCTTGAGGAAATTTTCAGAATTTCTTTGGGCGTACCTGTAGCTTCCCCAGCCCCCTCTCAGAACCTCCACCACTCAGGGCATGAACTTGGATCAAGGGAGGGGAATCTCTGATCTGGCCCCTGGATCTAGCTCCTACACCAAAGAATGGAAAAACTGAGCTAAAAGCAGAGATGAGGTCAAGGAGAGAGGACAGATCATTGAACTGGACCCTCCTTTTCTTGAGTTCACCTGTTCTGCACCCCTGACCCCCGAGTTTCTGAGGTCCTCGGAGCTGGTACTAATTTTCAAAGTGGCCCCCCAATAAGGATAAGGTTCTCTACTCCTGAACTAGGTGAATTCGTTTTGAACCCGTTTTACAGATTCTCTGCTCCCTAAATCCATCTTTTCCCAATTTTTAGTCTCACTTTCCAACTCCAAGCACCTTCAAGCCAATAATATATTTATTATTAATTATTATTATTTATTATTAACAAACATTTATATAGCACCAGCAGTGTACCTGGCACTTTACAAAGTAACAAAATAAACACAGTCCTGCCCTAGGGCTTACATACTGAGAGATGGGAGCTGGGGAGAGACATAGGAAGGGGAACAGAGGGAGAGACAAGGGGTCTAACATTTATGAAGATGCGAGGTCTCAGGTGCACGTACTTGGCTTGGTTACGATGAGAATGACAGCAGGCAGGTCCATGTGGCAAGGATAAGGGTAAACCGATCGTCGGTATAGGAATAGTGGCTCAGCAGGATAAAGAGTCAGACAGAGCAGAGCGAAAGAGGTGAGTTTGAAGGAGAGCTTTGAAGGTACGAAGGGAGGGGTCAAGGCGGATGTGGACAGGGAGGGAGTTCCAGGCATGGGGGGCAGCAAGTGAGAAGGGACGAAGGCGCTTAGGGGAGCAGGGAAGGGTGAGAGAAGGGACAGAGGAGGAGCGAAGTGCACGGGCTGGAGTATGGAGGGTGATAAGTGCAGAGAGGTGGGGGGGAGAGAGGTTGTATTTAAAACAAAGCGAGGTTTATATTTAAAACAAAAACGACACAAAAAATGAACTTGCCACAAACATTTCCATTTCCTCATGTCAAGCTGAAATTTAATTCTTTGCTCGTCTAGGGAACCCCCCAGCCCAGGCAAATAACAGCTCCTCTTCTCAACTTACAAACTGAACAGACAAAACAAACCAACGCTAGAGAAGCAAAATTACTTGCTTAGGGGAGAAATCGAGATCGCTGTGTTGGTCCAAAGTGACAGACACACAAAGTGGTTCGAATGATCTTTTATTGGACCAACTCTTGGTAGAAATAAGCAAGCTTTCTGGCCACACCGGGCCCTTCCTCAGGCATGTGGTGTAGCCAGCAAAACGATATAAACTGAGACAACGTAGAGCAGGTCTATATGAGGGGGCATGGAACGGGTGGGAGTAGACAGAGCACGATGGAAGAGGGGTTAACAGAGATAGAGGTGGCAGACATTTACAAAACAGCTGTATGGTTACATATCGGTGCAGAAGACAAGAGGAAGACTAGGTGGAGGCAAACACACAGAAATAGCCAACAATTCGTTTGGGGATATAGTGGGGGGAAAGGCCATTCAGGTGATCTCTTTTATTGGACCAACGGCACCTGGTGAGAGGATACAAGCTTTCGGACCCACCGGGCCCTTCCTCAGACATGTAACAAGTCAGAACTACAGAAACCCTCAGCCTCTGCTGACAGATTGTCGGCTAGCTCCCGTCGGGGCCTTCCCAATACTTGCTGCTGCTGGTGAGTATTGTCCTTTCGGCTTCTGTCATCTTGAAGCAGCAGTATGGTTCCCCTTGCCAGCACGGATGGCTTCTCTGTTGACCTGGCATTGGCCTTACACATCAGTAGTACCAGCAACAATACTGTGGCTACCCAAATACCTTGCCAGGCCAATCGGAGACTTCCAGGAATGCAGAAGAGGCGTTGGTGAAGAGTTAGGTGTCCTCTTCCCTTTCAGTACTTTTAGGGTCTGATCTTTCCGGCACATTGGTGGGCAAGAATTGTTGCTTGGTATCTTCAGCGCTCCCCAATCCAGCTGGGTTGACAGATTAAGCTAGAATGCGGGACAAATTTAGAAATAAAAAAGGAAGCAACTCATAAGAACGTAAGTGCCAGACGGGGTATGGACCAATGGTCCATCCAGCCCAGCATCCTGTCTCCAACAGTGGCCACCTTTTCATTGCTTCAGAGAAACAAGCAACAGATCACAATGGAGTGAGCTGTTCTCTGCTATTTACTCCCAACCACCAGGGGTTACATTTTAACTGGACTAATAGCCATTTATGAACCTATTATCTGAGAATGTGTCTCCGAGATAAAATAGGACAGCAAAAACAGGGAGGGACAAAATTCCAAAGCAAGGTCAAGGAATTGGAGCAGTGGATGTAGCACAGAAACACAACGTGCATGTATGCGGGAAGAGAGAAGACTAGGAAACCTTGAGTGCAATCCTTACCCCATTGAAGCCATTCACACTGATGTTCACAGGGTGACACTGTACCCTTCATCTCCATATTGCCTTAATCGTACCTTTTCCGATTGCAATTCAATACTGTGGCTGTACAGAGGAAGCATGGGATCAGGAGCATAGGATCTGCTAAACTGGATTAAACATGTGGCCTCTCAACACTGACAAGTGCAGCGGTTGGCTTAAGCCTTGCAGGGCAAAGGTTAATAGACCTTCCAGAACTCTTGCTTGCTGTTTTAACAGGTACTATAACTGGGTGATTTAATTATCCAACAAATGTCTCGATTTGTTGTGCTCAGGTAAGCTCTAGGCTTCAGTTGTTGAAAGAGGTGGTAAACGATCTCGGCCCAATCTAAGCTCCAAACGCAGGACACGCATGTGTCATGTACAATACATGCATTCCATGCACTTCATGCATGCGCTTGGATCGTGCACATACCTTGGATTGCCCCCCCCCCCCCCCCCCCNCCCCCCCCCCCAAGTAGACCAGACTACAGAAATAGGATAAAGTTTTAAACCCTGAGCTAGATCAGCTGTTGGTCCTAGAAGACAAAGATTCAAATCCTGTCTTAACCATGAACTCTCTTAGGGGCCCTGGACAAGTCATTCTCTCGCAGCGCCAGGCTGCTTGCCGATGTTCAGGAAGGAGCGGGGCTAACGTGAGCTTAAGTCACCGTACGATATCGAGGTTTCCAGAATGTGTCAGCTGCGGGAGGCCATGTGCACCGCCGATTCCTATGGCAGGCGGCCACTTCTGGTGCATATAAACCAACCCCCGCGTGGCTTCTCCTAGTGGCGTGTTGCAAAACATGCTTCCCTGGCCACTCGTCTAGAAGCAGCCTTAGTTTCCACATCTGTAGAATGGATATAATGATCTACCTCACATTGCGAGGGTGAGCTAGAATGGTAAAGCACTTTGAACACAAAATGCTAAAGCAATGACAAATAATAAAATGAGGAGTTTTACCTTGCAGGTGAGACAGCCAGGATTCTCAATCATGAGTCAACTGGTAGATGGTAAGGTAAACACCAGCTCTGAAGATGGGGGTAAAACAGTCTATAAAACCATAACTTACCATGCATGAAGTCTATCTAGTGGCCAGAAAAAGATACCCACAATCTGACTCCCAACCGCTTGCAACGTTGCTTTGGTCAAGTCAGTTCACCTCTGTCTAAACACTCTCCATCTGTAAAATGGTAACGATGCAAACCCACCTTGACAGAGCACTTGGAAGAAAGGTTCGATAAAGCATTATTGAATTTGGAAGGAAAATAATTGCAGTGTAGATTTTTCTGCCACATCAAAGCCACAATTTAATCAGCTCTTCCTCGAGCAAAGGCAACAATCCGTGAGCCCTTCAGAAATAAGTCACGGACCTGAACAAGTGATGGTACGATCTCATTCAAGATCCAAGTAACAGAACATCTGCCAGAGTCACCAGCAAATCATTTAGCTGAGTTCAGCAGCTCTGTACCAGGGAATCTGACAGGACACAACAACAGTGGTTTGAAGAGGCAAAAGTGCGGCAGGGTGTGATTTTGCCAAATCTAAGGAGTTAGAAGTAGCATCCGTATCAGGTAAGGTTTTTAAAAAAAACACCAAAAAAAAACCTAAACAAAAAGAATCAGAGCTGATGGGAAAACGGAGGAATTTATTTTTTTCATCCCAGAGAAGTATTACATGCACAAGTCTCTGAATGGTTAAAAACATTTGTGAAAGAAAACGTTCAATACCTGATTGACAACACTTCTCTCCCCTCAGAACACTCGCATGGGGTACTCTGTAGTTTCTCTCAAGTACTGCTGGATTGTTCATTGCATTCAAGTGTAAACAGCTCCATGATCACATTAACAAGCAACAGATCCATTGCTTTACTCTGCTAATCAAGTTCCCAAAAGATATTTAACAGAAGCCAGAGAGCTAGATATTTTAAAATTTGTTTTTAAGCAATAAAATAGCAATAGAAAACCAACAGCTTAGTTTGCAGAGTCAGCCCACAGAATTTCAAGAAATCCTCATAGTACCCCCACCCCCCTTGCTTTCCCACCTTCTCAGCCACGCAAAGGAAAAGATCACAGCACCTTGAAATCAGAGGCAAAAACTTTGTTTCTGTTTGACAATAGGGCTGTGCGGTTGTGTTTTATTAGTAAAAAAGATCTGTAAAACATAGGATTATATGTGTTTGTAAATTATAGAGCTACAGACTTTTTACATTGAAATTTCCAAGCTTCAATCTCAACACAAGCCAGTTGCTTCCATTATTTCCCATCTACTCTAATCAAAATCATACCGTGACACAGCGATCGCGCACGCCGAGAACTCTTCAGGTGACTGTTTCTTTGATGTGTAAATGTTTTCTTTTAAAATGAAAGGGTTAAACGAGAGAGAGAGAAAACTTCTGAAGCTACCTAAATGAACGCATCATCATTATACATTTGCTAAAACCTTTCATCAAGATCCCTGACGAACGTCCTAGTGTTTGACAAACATTCAGTGCACAGCCCTAGGTTGCAAATGTCAATTTCATTGTAACACTTGTTAATTTCAAGAATCCAAAAGGCAGTCTGCCTTATAGCTTAATTTAAAAAATAAAATACCTATACAGGCAAGTTACCTTCTTTTTCCCCTCTTCCAAACCCAACATACAAAGGACAACAGAACTTCAAGTCTGGCATCGTTTCTTTAACTGAACTCTATGATCAACTGAGAGAGACCTTTTAATGGTCCTGCGATAGTCTCTGGGAAACGTAGCTGAAGAAAACTCAGTCAGCAGCAGTCTGCGTGACCCGTACAGAATGGGCACAATCGGGAAAGATTTGCTGGCATGTTTAAGTTTTCAAGATATCAGATGACTCAAAAAACCAAATACCCATATTGTATTTTTAAAAATTATTTTTTAAAAACAACACTGCTTTTTCTGGCCGTGTGAGAACTATATTGCTTTGTTCAAATGTAGGTGCCATAGGTTACATTATACGTAAGCCAGAAGAGCTAAAAGCCTGGAATTTTAAGTGTGATAAATGTGCAAGATTAAAATAAAATAAATGTATGTATGGACAGCATTAATACTTTAAAAATAAATCCAGACCACGAAGGAAACTCAGAGTACTGCAGATTGTGTCAGCAAGAATCAGGCACCGTCCGAAAATAGGTTGTCACATTCTATAGGAAAAACCATTATGCTTAGAAAACTAAAATGTATAAAAATGCATTTAAAAGACGAGCACTGGATTGGAAATGTTAACTCCTATCCCTTGTGTCATTGCCAAGTATCGTTTCTGTGGAAGTTATGAAACCAATCTGTCCGGAACTTTGCAGATTTCAAAATCCCAGAACTCTGTCTAAAAAAAAAAAAAATCAATACAATTGCTACAGATGGTACAGTAGATTGTTGTTGTTATGGTTCTTTAAAATACCAAAAATGAAGTTCGGTTGTCCATTCCATCTGGATTTCAAAACATTACAAGACACTTTGATATAGACATTCATTCACAGACATTTAAGGCAACTGGTTCATGTAATCACTGCTTTTAGAAATGTGAACAAAATGATTTGTGTAATGTACAACAGATCACTTTCACTGTCAAAATGGTAATTGCATCAATAAAGGGGTAATTCATCGTCTAATTGGTTAAATGAAGGAGTGTTTGGTTTAATACTAGTGATAAGAACCTTTGATTCCCCCCCAGCCATTTCTACTATACCTGCACAATAAACTACAACCTGAATACTTCCCTGCAGACTGCATTTGAGGCTCGAAGACCATAAACACAGTTTAAAAAAATACTGTTCAGAAAACAATTTTTTTTGGCAGTTTATGGTTTCATTACTCTGTTATTCAAATACAAAATTAAACCGCTCCTAGACCAACATAAACTTGATGGACTAACCAGAATCCATGTGTCCTAAACAATCTAGATTTTTTTTTTTTAAGTTGTCAAAACTAACAAGTCCTGACAGAAAAACATACAGTACTAAGGTAATGTCAATTGGTAAGAGAAAGGTGATGCTGTACAGACTTATGTTTTTTTTCCTGAAGATGTAACAGTACTACTTATAAACACCCTTGCTGTGAAACAGTGCAATCCAGCACAAAGCTGCACTGCAACAGGACAAATTGTTTTGCACTCTTATACTGCATGCATGATAACCGATTCAGTGCCCTGTGGAGGCTAGCCTACCCTTCTATGAATGAATTTATTAAGCTGCTTAAGCACAGGTTTTGCCAATGACACTAAACGCAGTTCAGCTTCTTTTGACTCTTACTGGTCTCACCAGTGAAAAGGCAAGTAGTATCAACCTGTGTCAAGTTTGCTAATTTAAGCACCAAATATTTCGTTTTGTTTTCTATGACTCCTGCCAGGTATGGCTAATTGGTTTGGCTGTCATTTTAAACTGGTGCAAAGAAAAGGTGACTGTGGAAAAGGGGGGCGGGGGGGCGGGATGTGCCCTTTTTAAAGCTTCTATAGACACAGAAAGGTTCAAGTTATATGCACCTTTCTGAAGTTAGAAAGAAATTCAGGTCTTCACTATCATGGACAAAGGGACGTGGCATTATGGCACCAGACAAAAAGTGAACACCGAGGAAACAAATCCCCATTTCGGATTATTAAAGATAAACAAAGTTAACACTGGCCTAAGAAGCATTTTAGAGGAATGACTTGTGTGTTAATGATGCCTCCAGTGCGTCAATTAAGGGCTGTGTAAAGGGTATGGCTCCCACATCTGTCTCAGGCAGGTAAGTGTCCCTGCAATGTCAGAATTTACATTCCTGACGCTTTTAAAACAGAAAAAAGGAAAACATCTCATTTACACACCATAAAGAAGCAAAAAAGGAGGATGTGAACCCAATTCCTAACTAAATTCTTTTGCCAGTCACCATTAACCCAGATACCTGGGGTCTCCGATCATAGGTCTAATACAAGGAGGAGGGCATATATAACCTGCCATTCATTTATTGCCCAAGTATGCAGCTTACAGAAAATGTTTTGGTAGCACAGGCACAGTGGCAAAGAACAGTATAACAGCCGGTGGTCAACTCTATTTGGTGAATATACAGTAGCAGCAGGTTTTGTTTAAAAAAATACTCTGAACAGCTCAATACAGATCCAGCTTACCCGGATGGGTTTTTGTAAGAAAAGAATTTTTAGATCAATAAATAGATATTTTTTTCCACCGAAAATAATGCTTACTTTTTTTTACTTTTTTTTTTTTTTTTTTAATAATGGTGTTCAAAAAATAGAGAGGCTTGGCAGTTGTGCGTAAGCGGAGACGAGAGAACTTCAGAAGGTGCTTAAGATCAATTTACCTCTGTTCATCCAATTCCATCATTTTTTTTAATATTCAAAACAGTTGCAGATATGTCCAAACTGAGTCTAAAATGAATAAGTCAAATAGTGACACCAACATGTACCCAAAGGTCCCCTCCTCCCCGAGACTCCAGACCCTTTCAAGCATGATAAAACATAGTCAATACAACTTAATGTCATCATGGAGACAGGAACCCCAGAATCTAGGTTTCAACTTTTTCCTTGGTTACCATATATTACAGTGCTCTATAATTATTTTTTTTCCTTTTTTGTTTTTTTAAAGCATTTTAGACAATACAAGACTTAAAAGTTGTTTGGAAATACGCCTTATACAAAAATGATTTTTTTCCCTTTATCTTAAAACATTCAAAAAGGCACTTCATTCTGTAAGAAAAAAATTCAGAGTCAGGTCAACTGCTCCACGCAGGGGTGGGTAAAACTGTCTGCATAGTGGGAAGGGGGCACAGGGAGAGAAAGTCAACTGCTGAAATACATCAAGCTTCTTTTTTGGCATGTTTTAAGAAAAGGTGATCCAGTAAAACGTGTCCGTTTATGAAATTCTTTAAAAGAGTCCCATTTTAAAATAGCTTCTTTTCTTTTAAAAAAAGAAAAAGCAAGTAGTCTGATCGCATGTCCTTTCAACCTCAGGTTTTGGAAGGCTTAACCACACCACTCATGATTGCCCTTCACGTACAACAGGAAGATCAGGAGTAGCACTCCTCTGATGGGATCAGCCTCCTCAAAGCTTACAGTTTCAAGAGCTGTGAAACATGGAGAGAGGGAGGGGGAAGAGTGTCTTGTGGCAACTGCAATCTGGGAGCAGCCAGATTTAAGGGCTACCTGTTGCAAAGTTTATGAAGCATACTGTAAACTTCCTCCTCTTTGCTGAGTCCTTCAAAGAAAGGAATAAGATCTAGCAACTCTGTGTCTGTCATGTCATCAAACCAGGACTGCACAGGCACCTGAAAAAAAGCAAGACAGTTGTTATAATAAACTGTTTCAGATGTTTCTCGCTCAGTTCTTGTGGGTGTAGTGAAAGATTGTGGAAGACCTATGTACACCGGTGGAGCCAGTTTGTGAACCCGTATATATTTTATTCGGCCTGCTTTTGCTTTAAGAATCCGTCTTGCCTGACATGAGTTGTAAGCATGCCTTTTTGGCAGCCTGTGCTGTATTGTATAAGTTGCTGTGCGGAATACCAAGGCCAGCTAGAGCTGTAAGAGAGGTTTAGAACCCGGAAGTCTGGCAAGTGGATTACATAGGGCCCCTACCATTATCCCAGGGGAACCAGTATGCACTGGTCCTAGTGGATACTTTTTCAGGATATACCATGGTAAGCTCAAGTAAACGGGCTACACAGCAGGCTACTCTTAAGGGCCTTGGCCAATTGATTAGAAGGTTTGGGGTTCCTGAAGAAATCCAATCTGACAATGGAAGTCATTTCAAGGGACAAGAAGTTCAGAAATGGGCAGATGAGTGGAATGTGCAGTGGACACTCCACATCCCTCACTACCCACAGGCCTCAGGGTTGGTGGAGCGCCATAATAGGCTACTGAAACAGCGAATCAGACAGCTTACCCCTACGGATACTTTGCAGGGGTGGGCTAAGGTACTGGCAATTAAGGCACCTGATTAGGGAGGTAATAGCTGCAGGTAATGGAAATACCTATTGGGTAATAAAAACTGGTGACTCAATACCTATGTGTCTCGACAGAAGGAAGCTGAGACAACAAGAGTAATCAACAACATGATTTTTTGCACCTTTAAATGCAGTCATGAACCCTCATGTTAAAGCTGCAGTGCTTTGTCGAAGAATAGCCTTTATGTATGATTATAACATTTATGCTTATATTTTGCAGAAAGCCTACCATTCCTTTTTGCTTTACACCAACATTGCTTTCTACTTCCTGGTGGTAGCTACTGAATTTGTTGAAGGAACTGAAATGCTTGTATTAATTGTTTTATGTAATAGCAATTAAAGTATTTGATTGTGGTGGAAATGACGTTACCTTGACAGGCTCATACTCCCATGTATTGGGATAAACAAAGTTGTAATGGGGCAAACCTTAATACCCTGGATTGCTTTAACTCCCATGCAACTCTTGTTAATTGAACTCATGAAGGTGACCTGAGCAGGGGTATCACTGGTCATCTTTATGCCCAACAACATCTGGAGTGTAAATGGCCTAGCCTCCTAGGGTACATTCCTGTGTTAGAAAGATATTGTCACACAAAGTAGGATGTGTGACTTGGCACAAATACTGATCTGTCATGAAGGCAATGCAGTCAGCATAAAAGCTTACATGTCGTATGATTAGCTACTTAAGGCAGCTGCATTGTTGATTTTAGCATTGTGTCTTGTTGTAATTATGTGTTGCTAATTGTTTGTTTAATGTTTTACATGTGGCATCGCATGTGCAAGATGTGGTATCGTTTGGATAAGTGTGAACAAAAACTACAGGCCTCAGTTGGAAGAATAGAAGTGTTCAGGGGTGCAGTGTAGTGAAAGACTGCGGAAGACCTATGTACACTGGTGGCGCCAGCTAGTGAACCCTTATATATTTTATTCGGCCTGCTTTTGTTTTAAGAATCCATCTTGCTTGACATGAGTTGTAAGAATGCCTTTTTGGCAGCCTGTGCTGTATTGTATAAGTTGTTGTGCAGAATACCAAGGCCAGCTAGAGCTGTAATGTTATGAGAAGCTGTTATCAGCAGCCGAGCCTGATACCGAGAGAATTTTATTTATTTATTTCCTTACATTTTTTAGCCGTCCCCTCATGCCCATGGCATCTTGGAGCCGCTTACAACAAATAAAATACAACAATAAAATTCAATGTAAAACATAACCACCACATCTTAAAAATTGTTTCTAAAACCCCAAATCCTTCCCCAAAGAAAGCTATCCCTCCCCCCCAAAGTCAGGTTTTACAGGCTCGGCGGAAAGCCAGCAGACTTGGGGCCAGGCGGGCTTCCTCCGGAAGAGAGTTCCAAAGTCGCAGCCCGGTCACCGAGAACGCCCTCTCCATTGTGGCCCCCCATTTCACCCGGGGGACCTCCAAAAAGGCGCCCCCGGCGGACCAAAGGGGTCGCTCTGAGACACAGAGGGCAAGGCGGTCCCTGAGATATGAGAGAACCAAGACCGTGTAGGGCTTTATAGGCCAAAACCAACACCTTGAATTCGGCCCGGTACGCAATAGGCAGCCAGTGCAGAACACGGAGTACTGGAGTTATATGTTCCCGCTGACCCATCCCTGTCAGGAGACGGGATGCCGTGTTCTGCACTAGCTGAAGCCTCCGGACCAGCGCCATGGGAAGTCCCACATAGAGCGTGTTGCAGTAGTCTAACCTCGAGGTGATGAAGGTATGAATGAGGGTGGTCAGGTCAGGTCTGGAAATGAATAGACGCAGCCTCTGCACCAAATACAGCTGGCAGAAGGCGGCTTTAGCCACCGCTGCTACCTGTCGATCCAGGCGGAGGTCTGAGTCCAACAACACTCCCAGACTCCGAACCTGCTGGGCTACGGGCGGGCGGACCCCCTCTACGAGGGGAGCCAACACCTCCTTCGCCCTACCCACCACCATTACTTCCGTCTTATCGGGACTGAGCTTTAGTCTGCTCAGCCGCATCCAATCCGCCATGGCCTCCAAACACTGAGACAGCACTGAGCCGGCAGGACCTGGGTCAGTTGAAAAAGAGAGGTACAGCTGAGTATCATCAGCATATTGGTGACAACACAGCCCAAACCCCCTCACGATCTCCCCCACGGGTTGCATATACACATTAAACAATAATGGAGACAAGATCGAACCTTGAGGAACGCCACAGGTTAAGGCCCGGGAGCTAGAGCCCCCAGTACCACCCGCTGGCTTCTTCCAGAGAGGAATGAGCGGAACCATCCAAGGACAGTCCCGCCTAAACCCCCCAGGACTCACAATCGTCTCAATAGCAGCCCATGGTCCACTGTATCAAAAGCGGCCGAGAGATCTACTGAACGTCCTACGTCCATCTCCTGGTGGAGATTGTCCAACAAGGCCACCAACGCCGTCTCTGTGCCATAGCCGGGGTGGAAACCAGACTGAAAAGGATCAAGGAAACCGATGCTGTCCAGATGCACCTGGAGCTGCAGTGCCACTGCCCGTTCAATAGCCTTCCCTAAAAAGGGAAGATTAGAGACCGGTCAGTAACTGGCGAGTGCGTCCACATCAAAAGATGGTTTCTTCAGCAGGGGGCGCATCACGGCCTCCTTGAGACCGGGCAACAACCTCCCCTGCCGGAGGGACATGTTGATTGCCCTCACCAGCACCGTCCCCAAGGTCTCCCTGGAGGCTTTCACCAACCAGGACGTGCATGGATCTAGTTCACAACTAGTGGCTCTAACAGACCCCAGGACATCCACAGTATCGACTGGCATCACTTCCTGAAACTCATCCCAGAAAAATGGACCAGACGGAGCCTCCATAACCTCGCGCTCCTCCCCTACTGTCCCTAATACGGTGTCAAAGTTACTCTGGATTCGAGCAATCTTGTCTGCAAAGTAGATGGCAAACTCCTCACAGTGGGCCTGGGACAAGTCCCCGTCCAGGCGGAGGAAAGCCGGACTGACCAGCCCCTGCACCACCCGGAACAGCTCCGCTGGATGAGACTTTGTGGATGCTATGAGGGCGGCAAAGAATTTTTTGGGGCGACTATGAGGGCGGCAAAGTTTTAATGGTATTTATATTTTTGTAGGTCACCCTGAGCCTTTTGGGAAAGAGCAGGATAAAAATGTTAATAAATAAATAGTTTTCAGAAGATCATGGTGTGGTGAGGGGGGNCCACTCTGTCAATGGCCTCCCCTAACAAGATGTTCCAATTTCGGACAAGGTCATCGACAGAGTGACTATCAGGGTCTAAGGTTAACTCCCTCAGGGCCTCCTGGAGCCGCTGCGGTTCCATCAGCCTCCAAGGGCGGACCAAACTAACTGGTCCCCTCCCCTTCTGGAGGTGGTGCGCTGAGAGGCTGGCCTGTAGGAGATAATGATCCGTCCATGACAAGGGTGTGACCCTCACATCCCCCACTAATGGATCCCCCGCTTCAAGGCCAGAACAGAACACCAGGTCGAGGGTGTCCCCCACATGGGTCGGGCAGTTAACAACTTGGGACAAGTCTATGGTTGCCATGGCAGACATGAACTCACGCTCTGCTCCTAAAAGGCCGGCATGGGCGTTGAAGTCCCCCAGGACCAAGGTCCTGGAAGAATTCAACGCCACCTCCGAGGCCAGCTCTGCTAGAGCGGCAAGGGATGCCGCTGGGCAGGAAGGGACCCGGTACACCAGCAGCACCCCAAGATTGCCCCCAGCCAAATCAACCACCACATGGAGGGCCTCAATACCTGGAATCTCCTGGACTGGATATTTCCTAACTGGCCACTCCTCTCTAAAAATAATAGCTACACCACCAACCCAGCCCCCCCATGCGGGGCTGGTGCTGCACGGCATACCCGGCTAGAATGACATCAGCCAGAATTGGCCCCGCCTCCTCGTCCAGCCAGGTCTCCGTAATACATGCGAGATCCGAAGCCCCAGCCAGGACCAAATCCCATATTACTGGAGCCTTCTTTGCCACGGACCCCGCATTTAGCAGCATCAGCTCTCTACAGGTGGACCTTAGATCCTGCTCTTCCCCCCCACCCTCAGCGAGGGGGTGGCTCTCAACCGCCAACAGGAACCTCGGTCCCCTAGGAGTCCGAGCCACCTGCCCCCTTAGACCATACCTACCCCAATGGCTGCTCCTCCCCCTCCGTCCTGGCCCCCTCTCACTGGCCGCCCGCCCATGGCCTTCCAAAACCTCCCCCCATTAACCCGCTCTCTCCCCCTCACCATACCCATTTTGTCCAACCCAATCCCACCCCCCTCCCCTTCTCCTCTTAAGAGAAAGGTCTCTTAATTGGAAGTTAAATGACTTAGGCCAGGGGGAGGCACTAGTTAATTGTTAGCACATGCGCAGTGGTTGCATAGTGGGGTTTGTGAAGTAGGAATACTATAAAGACACAGAGTAACCGGAAACCCACGCTGGAACTTCACTGCTGGCTACTTTGCAGACGTGCTGAGGGGTGCACCAGAACCTGGGGCCCACCTGGGGATCATCTCGCAGCTGTTGTTGGGGGTACCCGGCTTGCAGAAAGGGATGTGAGAAGCTGTCTTTTACTTTTTGTATTATTGGAGATATTTATATCTTTTATGCTTTGTATTGAATAAACCAGCTTTCTTGATACCATCTTGTTTGAGCCATCACTGTACTGATCCAAAAGAACAAACAATTTCAACACAGTGGGTAAGTGCTCCATCTGCAGCTACTTGTCTGCTCGGAATTCACTTGAAATTCCATGACAGCTGAGTAAACTTCATGAGACAGTTCCCTGGAACATCTGCACACTCCAAACAGACTAAATCTTGACTTTTCTGGAATGCTAACTGCTGGAGAGTAATCAAGACACGAAACCCTTTTTTTACTGGGGTGGGGGACTTCTTCCCCCTTGAGGGCCACTTTGAAAATTAGTACAAGCTTCAAGGGCTGCACAGACGGTGGGAGCGGGAGTTCATAAGGGGGTGAAGGGGAGGGTCCAGATCATGGATCTGACCCCTATCCTAATGTGCATGCCCTCAGCTCTGCTCCCTCCTGAGCGCTCATTTTTTCAGAGCTTGGGGGTGGGGTGGGCAGAAAAGGAACTGGATTCAGGGGACCAGGCACAGGAAAGGGACGAAAACATAAACTACCCCCTCCCCCACCCCTAGGTCTAACGCTTGGTGAAACTTCACTAAGTGTAACCTGTCATGAATTAATAAAATACATTTTATTTTAACATGAAGGTGGCCACGCAGCTCCAGGGGCATTTGGACCGCATTGGTTTCCTTGACCCGTTGCAGTCAGGCTTTCGTCCAGGCTATGGCACTCATGGCTTTGGTCGACGATCTGTGCCAGGAGTTGGATAGAAGCTGGTCCGCTCTTCTGATTTTTCTTTTTTTTAAATAATATTTTTGTGTTTTTCCAAATTTTGCACACAGTAGTACACCATCATCAAATTCTGAATTAGGACCCAGGTTACAGCTGTGGTCCTTATCTCAAAACGGCACCGTGTGCAGTTCTACAACCATTATCCATTTAACTTTTAACAGTAATTAAATCTCGGTTAGACAAATTGACATTTTATGTTGGTCCATATTAATTTCCTGCTGTAAAAGATTCCATATGTTAGTCCAGATAGCATAGAACTTTCCTAATTCCTGATGGATTTCTGCTTGTACTCGTTCCATTTTTTGTGGGAGGGCTTTTTTCTTGACTTCCAGTTGCACACTATTGTGTGTATGGCCGCCAGCCTTAATTGTTGACAAGCTAGTGTCCTCTCTAGAATAATTTGTAACTCCGGGAAAATACCCAGCAGTGCCGTTTCAGGTTTTTTTGGGATTTCACATCGTGCCACATTGTTCATTTGGTTCCATACTTTGTCCCAAAGGTCTTGTATATGCGGGCACTCCCACCAACAGTGAAGCCAGTTCCCCTCCCCCCCACACCCAAGCCAACAATCCGGAGGATAGGCATTGTTCATTTTATTTAGTCTATGGGGAGTGAGGTACATCCTGTATATCACTTTGACCTGTGGTTCTAATACGGATAAAGAATGTGACAGTTTCCTCATATTTAACCATACAACATTAATTTCTTTTTTCTCAAGTTTCTTTTGCAGGTCTTTCTCCCATGCCTCAAGGTATCCAGCGTCAGGTAAGTGTATTATCTTTTGCAGCACTCTGTATATTTTTTAAATATCATGTTTCCATCCCTGGTCCCCATACATCACCCTCTCAAAGTCCGTGACTTTCCTAGTTACTTGTGCCTTTATTGTTTTGTGGTTAAACCTGCTCATTATTTTAGCGTATACCCAGAAGTCCAGGGCCCCCTCTAGTTTTTCCCTAATTGCTTCTCTATTCAGTATAGCCTCGCCCTCAAATAGTTGGGCTGCCCATTTTAATCCCTTCCTCTCCCATTTCTCTGCTACTTTACGAGCTATGCCTGCCCTCTTACTCCACTCTCCAAATATTGGAGTGTATGGGGAGTGTTCTCTAGAGATTTCTAACTTATTACTTACTATCTCCCATATTTGTAATGTCATTCCTGTAAAAGGATGCACCATACCTTTTTTTTATTACTCTTTGTCCATCTGTTAGAATACTAGCAAATCCATCTACTTAGCATGCTTCTTTTTCTAATGTGAGCCAATCCGGGTTGTTCTTTCCCTGGAACCAAATGTTTAACCCTCTGAGAGCTGCTGCCCAGTGGTAGAGCTTCATGTCGGGCAGGTGTTGACCCCCATTGCCTTTACTTGTATAGAGCATTGGTTTTTTTCTTTGCCACAAGATCCTTGATATGATTTTATTTACTGCCAGAAAGTAATCTCTTGGTAGTTGGATCTGCAGGGCAAAGGAGGTGTACAATAATTTGGGGAGTACCAGCATGATCATCAAATTTGTCCTGCCTAACCAGGACACCTGTATTTTTTTCCAAACTTCCTCTTTGCGTTTTATGTTTTCCAGTAGCGGGAGGAAATTTCTCTTATATAAGTCCCTCCACTTTTTGGTGATCTGTACTTCTAGATATTTAATACTATCAGCTTGAACTGCAAAGGGTATGGACAGCTCTTTTCCAGTGTTAGTAAGTTTTTCTTCGTTAAATAACAGCATTTCCGACTTGCCCGCGTTAACTTTATAGCCTGAGATTTTCCTGAAACTCTCAATCACCCTCAACAGTCTTGGTACTGACCGGGCAAGTCAGAAAGGCTCACCATCATGTCATCTGCGTATAAAGAGAGCTTAAATTCCTTGTCAAGCACTTTTATTCCTTTAATTTGCTGGTCTGCTCGTATGGCCATCGCCAAGGGCTCGATAGCTATGTTGAACAGTAATGGGGATAATGGGCAGCCCTTTCTGGTTCCTCTGGTTATTTTTATATCTGCGGTGTGGTTTCCCTCGAACATTATTTTGGCTCTAGGAGCCTTGTATATAATTTTTACCCACTGTAAAAAGGGACCCATGATTCCCATCCTTTTCATGGTCTCGAACAAGTAGTTATATTCAACCATATCAAAGGCTTTCTCTGCGTCAAGCGCCACGATTGCAGCAGGGATCTGCTTGGCTTTCACATGGTTTATAATGTTAACAACTTTCCTTATATTGTCTATTCCGAGTCTACCCGGGATAAAACCGGTTTGATCTGTGCTAATTATGTTTGGGAGAATGATTAGTCTGTTAGCCAGGACTTTGGTAAACAGTTTTGCATCCGTGTTTATAAGTGAAATAGGCCGATAGCCACTGCATAGCTCCAAATTCTTACCCGGTTTTGGGCACAATGTGATTATGGCATCATGGAATGTATCGGGCATTTGTCCTTGCCTTAAAACTGAGTTATACACTCTGACTAGTAGTGGTGCTATTTGATCTTTAAATTTCTTATAAAATTCAGCTGGGTATCCATCAGGGTCAGCAGCCGCTTTGTTATTTGGTAACGCTTTTATTGTATTCTTTACTTCCTCTAGAGTTATTTCACTGTTTAGGAATTGGACCTCTTCTGTTGTGATTTTTTAAAAATTTAAATTGTTCAAAAAATTGTTGATGTTGTCCTGTGCTGGATTGCCCGTTTCATATATTTTTTTGATAAAACTGGACAAAACAGTCTGCCATGTCCTTATCTTTTAGCAGAGGTGCATCTGGCGTATTTCTAATATAGGATATGTTTCTTTTCTGCCTCTTTCTCTTTGTCAGCCACGCCAATGCTTTATCAGTCTTGTTCACCTTATCAAAGTAAAAAGCTTTTGTATATCAAATTCTAACTAGAATTTCACTTTCAAATAAATTAATCTGGCTTTTGATTGTGGCTATTCTGGTTGCACTGTTGATAGGGTTCTTTAAAAGTTGCTTAATCAACAAATATTTTTCACTAATCTGCGCTTTCTTTTCTTTTTTTAGGTGTGCCCCCCCAGAGATATGAAATGACCCCTCAAGACCGTCTTTGCTGCCTCCCACAGCGTGGCTGCGTATATGTCGGGCAGATCATTTTGTTGTACATATTCAGTCATTCTTTCCTGAATCTGTTCTGTGATCCATTCATTTTGTAAATAAAATTGTTTTAACCGCCAATTTTGTTGTCCCTTGGGTTTATATTGTGTTGTTTTGTAGTTTCTAGTACTACTGCACTGTGGTCTGACACAGGAGTAATTACTATATACGATTCTTCACATTGATGCACCATATGTTGGTTTATCAGGACATGGTCAATCTTAGTTGATATCCTATGTGGGTTGGAATAAAATGTGAACTCTTGTGTTGTTGGGTGCGTGCAGGGCCCTCCATATGTCCACCCAGTGGTGTTCTTTAATCAGCTGCGCTATCTTGTCTTGTTGTCTTGACAATTTGTTTTTTTGTGAACAGATCTAATTCTGAGAGGGGAGTGTTGAAGTCACCCAACAGGATTGCCTTACCCTCAATTTTTCCTTGCAATTTAGGGATGACCTCTGTAAAAAAAATGCGTTAGTGTTGGTATTAGGGGCGTAAATTGTACTTATAGAGTATGTATCCTGTTCTATTTTACCCTTTACGAACAGCATCCTTCCCTGCTTGTCCTTATCCATCTGTTACTTGCATTTTCAGGGATTTCTGTATCCCTATCATTACCCCAGCTCTCTTTTTTCCCCGTTAGCATTGTATATCTTGTATTCTTTATTTGTAAATCTGGTGTTATCCTTCCAAACTAGGTGAGTTTCTTAGATAGCGAATATGTCTGGGCATAACTTATTTAGGAATTGCCACACCCGCTTTCTTTTTTGCAGGCTATTCAGCCCGCATACGTTCAGCGTAATTATTTTCAAGTGTGCCATTTATTAAGTTTTTTTTTTTTTAGCCCTCCAACTAACCGTTATGTCACTATGCCTTTGCCCCTTGCTCCATTTAACTGCATACCTATTAGTTTTGTAGACCTTTCTTATTTTATTTTTTTGCATGTGCATGATTGCCAACCGGATTCTTTTTGTCTGCCTTACTTTGCTAACCTTCCCTCTATCACCCCCAACCTCCTTCCCAGTAACCTCCCTTCCCCCCCCCCAAACTCCTCCCCTTCCCCCAACTTAACTCCTGTCCTCTTGGGGACCTCCCTGTGGAGTGTCGTGCCAAGTGGCTCTATGCCCCCCGCCTGCCCTCTGCGAGAACACGATTTAGACTTAACCATATGTACACCCTCATGAATAAACATAACTTCATATAACTCTTATTATAAACATACACTCTCCTATATTTTCACTCCCAAACTTGAGTATCTTCTTAAGTTTCATTCAGCTAATTATTCCTTCAAGGTTCGAGTTTTGAAATCCTCCAGTTCTGCTTCTCTGACGAAAAAATATCTCCTACCCTGGTAGCTGAAGGCCAATGTTGCTGGCTAGTATACTTGAGCTTTGATGCCAGCTTTACTGAGGGATTCGACTTGGCTCATCCATGCTTTTCTCCTCTGCTCTGTTTCCATTGCTAGATCAGGATAAATGGAGATTTTTGCCCCTTCAAACAAAAGTTCTTTAGAGTTTCTTGCCTCCCTCCGGATCCCCTCTTTATCCATCTATCTCAGGAATTTTGCAATGACTGCCCTTGGGGGAAGCTGATCTTTGGGCTTTAGCCTTAGAGAGCGGTGGGCTCTTTCTACTTCTACTGTGTGCAGCGTGGGTTTCTCTGGGAAGATACTCTTAAAGATCTCTAGCAGCATTTGTCTCATGCCATTTTTTTCTCTTCCTTCTGGAATACCCATGATTCTTAGATTGCTCCTTCTAGACCTATTTTCTAGATCTTCTACTTTGCTTTTCATCATCTGCAGCTCCGCTTCTGCAGGTGTTATTTTTTTGCTCAGCACTATTCCCCCAATCCTCCTGGTCACTGATCCTCTGCTCCATTGCATCCCGCTCATCTGATTTTATCAGATCTCTCAGCAGCTTTCGACACAGTTGACCATGAGATGTTGATGTCTCACTTGCAGGACCATGCTGGGGTGGGCGGGACTGTTCTTGAATAGTTCTGCTCTTTCCTAGCCAGTAGAACTCAGTGTGTGGTGCTGGGTGAGTCTGCATCATCCCCCCAGAATCTCATGGGTGGATTGCCGCAGAGTTTTATTCTGTCCCCTCTCCAGCCTCTGGGCAAGATCGTGAGAGGGTTTGAGATTGGGTACCATCAGTATGCCGACGACACCCAGGCTTTACCTCTCATCTTCATCTGACCCAGGTCTGGCCGTCTCAGTGTTTACCTGTTGCCTGGCTGCGGTGGGGGATTGGAGGAGGTTAAGCTGTCTGAGGTTGAATCCCAATAAGACGGAGATGATGCTGGTGGGGAAGGGCGAAGGATCCCTTCTTGGTCCCCCAAGTTCGGAGCCTGGGAGTGCTCCTCGATGCACAGCTTCGTCTGGGTGCCCAGGTGGCAGCTGTGGCAAGGAGCACTTTTTGTAAATTACATCTGGTCTGTCGTCTTTGGCCATAAATAAGTTTTAAATAAATTAAGATAAAATAAATATTTCCGACCCTGACCTGGCCACCGTCATCCATGCATTTATCACCTCAAGATTAGACTACTGCAACACACTCTACGTGGGGTTACCCTTGGTAACGTCCCAGAGACTGCAGCTGGTGCAGAATGTGACGGACATCTCCTGATGGGGATGGGCCGTTGGGAGCATATAACACAGGTGCTCCGTTTTCTGCATTGGCTGCCTATAGTCTACCAGGCCTGATTCAAGGTGTTCGTGTTGACCATTAAGGTTCTAGATGGTCTGGGCCCTGCTTATCTGTGGGACCGCCTCAACCTCCGTGTCTTGAATCGGCCCCTGCGGTCGTCTAGGAGCCCCCTCTTGGAGGTTCCCTGGGTGGCGACCTCTGAGAAGGCATTCTCAGGGGCCACCCCTTGGCTGTGGAACTCCCTCCCACTGGAGATCTGCCTTTCCCCAGATCTCCCCTTTTCATAAATCCTGTAAGACCTGGCTGTTCCGCCAGGTTTTTGGCGAGGGAGATGGGTAGTGGGGTGGGGGGTGCGGTGTTTTGAGTTTGGGGGGTGGGTGGATTTAGACTGGCTCTGTGTGTGTATTTGAATGATTTTTAATTATTTCTATTTTATCTTGTTTTCTTATTCTGTATTTCGACTTGGTGTACGCCACCCCGAGCTGCCGTGTGGCAGGAGGAGGTGGGTTAGAGGTATTGAAGTAAGTAAATAAAGCCCTCTAGCGTCAAGATTCCACAGTTTGGAAACAGTTGCACTAAAACTTACTGTCCCAATTAAAAGTTTTAAACAGGCACACTTGTTTGAGAAGTAAACCAAAGTATTTTCTTCTATTTATTTTTAAAAAGGAAAGCCTGGGTATACAAGACCAGAAATGCTACAGTACTTACTGCATTTTCAGGATGGAAGATGTACGACGCGGGTGAGTTATCCACTATAATAACTTTACTCAACTCTCGCCCGAGCCGACTCAAATCCTTCACATAATTTCCTCTGTGGAAAACACAGGATTCTCTGAAGAGTCTTGCCCTGAACACACTCCAGCGATCCAACAAGTCTGCTACTGGGTCTGCGTACTTAAATACAAAAGTGAAAAGATTCAGGAGTTAAAAGTAACATTTGTGTATGTACAGCAGGACTCGATAGAACTACATGTTAAAGAAAAAGGACAGTTATAGAGAGAACTATAACCTGAATTTTCTTCTGCTTTTTCTCCTTCAATATTCAACTTTCATACTTGCAAAGTTAAAAGAGATTGTTTGCATAACTGATCCGATAACTGGAGTGTAGTTCTTAGCTGCAGTGATAAGTTATTTTTCAGAATGGAAAGTAACTCACGTTGCAAGCCTGATCTCACTTACTGATCGTAAGAAAGTTTCAAGCGCAAGAGAAGCAGTTATGCACCCAACTCCCCCTGGACATCCAATGCGAGTTAGGTGCCCAACTCACGTCTGTTTTTGAGAATTCCCATGCCTTGCTAATACATCTCTTTGTTTATACACGAGTCTGGAGAACTCTCAGGACTACTTCAAAAGACATGACGACAGTAATGGTTTGGGAACTACAGCACACAATATAGATTCTGCAACTACTCGTACCAACTCCAGTTGCGAGGGCAATGGCATGAAGCCAACTTGCATCACAGACAAGGCTTATATCCTGGTGTGGCAAGTAACACTTGTTAAGTGAGCAGTGACATGAAGGTTGCAAAAATTAGGCACACTGAAAAGGTTTAGAATGGAGAGGAGCAAACACCATCACAAGAAACATCTGCAGTTGATGTAACATTATGCTTTGGGCAATACATATATGAAGAGAAGGAGTTCTATAATTATTTATTTATTTATTTATTTATTTAATAAATTTATATCCTGCCCCTCCTGCCATGCAGCCCGGGGCGGCTTACAACAATAAAATACAATAAAAACAATTTAAAACATTCAATACAATATAAAAGTATTTAAAACAGGGCTAGCAATATAGCTGAAAGATAGCGTAAGCACAGTTATCACATAGGAACATGAATTCAGACTCAAAAATCAGAAGCAATGGCTCAAGAGTGAAAGACCCAGGCAGGACACCAGTCTAAATAATCATAATTGGCACCGTCCCTGTTCTATTTTGCCTTTGGTGCACAGGAAGGTGCAATTTATGGGATTACTACTAAACCAAGCTATGAAAGACAGAATAGTGGAAAAGGGCTTCTCGACACCTAGCTCTAGTAATCCTGCTAAATAGAATGACAAAGAAAACAAGGAGATGGCTACTACTTTGAGCTTTTCAAACTAGACTAAAAAACACTACTTGTAAGGAACAATGCTGCACAGCCAGATGAGTTTCACTAGAGGATCAAACAGATCTCTGATGTGTCCATAGAAAGCAGCAAAAGAAACAACTTACCTTATTAAAACAAAGATTTAAGTTAAGGTTCATTTTTACTGCTACTGCTAGTCGATTCTAGTTCAAAGCAGCCACCACAAATACAATACACTGGCGAGGTCACAAGACCGCCATGGTCACTACAAAACGATCTACGAGATACTAATTCTACCAAAGCTCAAAGGGCACAAAATGGTCACTTGCAAATGCTGCATCTGTAGGTATCAAGTTTTGCCAACACCATTTAATGTTCCAAACATCAAATTAGGAAAGTTATAAGTCTAGAATTCATACTTGAGTGCTCCTTATTTTGTACATATATAATTTCAGAAGTATTGGTTGGTTGGTTGCACTGCTGCAAGAGCGTGTTTTTATTTCATGCCCGGCTTTAATATACTGCTTTGACGTAGTAGGCTACTTGTTCTCTTTCCCCACTATAACCATGGTAACTTATAAAGCCTTTCATATTAGCATCATGAGCAATGCATGGAGGCCACATTATGAGAGAAGCCCATATGCGATACTGTTACCATGGAAACACTTACCCACACACTAGCAGACAAAGTACACACTGTCAGACAAAGAAGCAGAAGAGAAGGGGAAAAATTAAGATTGTAACGACTAATACAATTATCCACAGAAAACCCAACCAAGAGGTCCATGGACCAGTCTTTAAAATAGCAAGGAGTAGGAAGAGACTTTGACCAACCTTGGCAAGACTAGCTGTGAAGAGGACACATTCAAAGAGCTCTCCCATCCTCTGGAGAAACTCATCCACGTGTGGTCGTTTTAATACATACACCTGGAACGATAACAGTAGTTAAGTCTAGGGTACGCCTAAAATTGGAAAGATTATCCAGCATGAAACAGATTAAGAACAAATAGCAATGGACGGGAAAGCATCTGTCCAGTCATTCAGAACCCCCCCCGAGAGAAGAGTCAACCACTGTGGATACTGCTACGAGCAGCTTTAACAACAGAGGGGGCAGTTAGGATGACAGCAATAACTGTGAGGAGAGCAGCAGCCCTTGGAGTTCATAATGAAAAAAAGTGAGGCTATGGGAAAGTAACACTCTAGGAGTGCTTGCAATACAAAATGCCATTTAGCCAAGCTGCAGAAGTCCTAGCCAACCTAAAAGTAAAATTCAGAGTTTCTTGATAACGTAATAGCTGACAACAGTGGGAGGGAAAAAGGTGCAGACCAAACTTTATTTGGTGGCCTTTGCAGGCCAACTAGCCATGACATGGACTGTAGATGCTCGCAACTCAGTAAATTGGGCAGCTTTCAGATTAGCACATTGCAGTGTGAGCTCGCTTTAAAAATCTCTCCCTAGCATGTGCTTTTGTAAATAAGGCCTCAGGGATGTAGGGTGTGCAGTCCCCAAGAAAAGCCAGTTTAAGAAGTGTATGTACAGGTCTCAGTAACAACTACAGGTATGTTGTTGGCTTCTTGAAGTACAAGGCCTCTTAATCTACTTCACATGAACCCTCTGTCTGTCCCACAACGCAGCTCCTCCTCACATTCTCACTTGGTGTATTCGCTTTGCTGCTTTCATTAGTAGACTTGCATTCCTTTGCTGGCTTGCCTCTCTCTCTGACCAATATACTTATCGTCTGAAATTCTCATTTGTCTGGATGTTAGCTTCCGCATCCAATCCACTCCAATCTTCATACATCTGGTTCTCTGTGTTGTGGTTGCCCCCCAGAGCAAGTAATCAAGAATAGGCCAACTCGATTGTACACAGCCTATCCTGGATTACTTGAACCAGGTCACAGCCTTTCCCAAGACGACAGCGGAGGAATTCCATCCATTTTGGAAAGTATTTGTATTTGCATTTTCAATCTGCTGCTGCCGGGTCTTAGAGTGCCCCCCCCCCCGAACTGTACCATCAAGCCTGGGTGTGCACTGCATCTCCTCCGTGGTTGCTGTGGGGCCTTGGAACCCCACCCCCAGACTGAGTAAAATCAAGCCCTTCCTAGGCATTTGCTTCCGGAAGGGTGGTGCCCAGGACAGACACCACAATGGATGCCCCAGACTGAGGAAGGAAGGACCCCACCAGCAGAACACCACTTATAAAGCAGCGCACCTGCCTCGGGGTAGGTACCCAATATGGCGCCGCCACGGGTCAATACCAAGAGGTGCCCTTTGGCATTGCCCTTCGGTGGCGACAGTGGTGAGATTTGATCGTGGTGGGATTAGAGAAAAGAAGGGGACTCCATGTTTTAAGTAGTCTGGGGATTTGTGGTGCAAACGGTTTGTGGGGGTGTGTGTGGGAACTGGGTGGAATGCAGCCATGACTCCTCTGCGAGAGGGCAGGGTGCGAGAGGGCTTGTGGGCTGGGTGCTCTCCCGGGTGAGGCGCAGGGGGATTGGGAACTTCCTTGTGTGAGAGGCAAGGGAGTGGATCTTTGGGGTGTGTGTGTGGGGTGGTGGTGGTGGTGGGGTGTGTGTGGGGTGTAGGATCAGGGATGGTTATGGGGAGGGGTGCTATTGGTATTGTATGTATTATGTATTTATTGTTTCAATTATTGTAAGCTGCTTGGGGGTGAGTGAAGGATCAGAGGTAGGTATAAAAAGGGTGGGTTTTATGTAATATTGTTTTTTCAATTATTGTAAGCTGCCCTGAGTCAATTTTGGGATAAGGTGGAGTATAAATAAATAAAATAATAAAAATTAATATTTAAAGACGGCTCCTCCAGCTACAAAATAAGATCATGTGGTTTCCACAAAAAAAATGCTGTTTTTTAACTTATACAAAATCATAACCACACATTTTTTCTTAGTTACCATTCAGTGAAATTACTTAAATTCTGATGGCACTGTTCAATACAGCATATCTGGCATCTTTCAGATTACAAACAGTGAAGAAAAAGGAAACCTATTTAAAACTTGGGCCAAATAAAAAATTGCTGGCTTCTACTTCTGCTCCCTAGTCAGTCACCTGGTTTATACAGTACCGTATATAGAACCGGAGAATTTTACGGTTAGCAAGAACCTCAAGGGTCAACTAGTCTGGGGGCTCCATGGCAGGATACCCCCGACTACAGCATCACAGACAGATGTTTGTTTGGCTGGGTTTTAAAAGTCTCCAAGCACACCTCTGAACTCTGACATGAGGAAAAGTTATTCCCCAAATGCGGGGCCAATTTCTATACATACACACACATATGCAAATTCAGAGTAGTCCGCTGAATTAACTATGAAGTTGGGCTGAAATTTTTTTTAAATAATTTCAGGGTTCTCATATCCATACAGCAACCTCTCTCGTAAGCCAGACTTAAACCCTTGCCCTGCCAGCCTTTATGTCCAAGCTCTACCCCAACACTTCCCTTAACTGCTTGGACTCCCCACTCCCACGCCGTGCGAGTTGTACAGTTTACACAGCCCTCTTCCTGCCAATAAAGCTTTCCCTCCACTCCAGCAATTTCTCCTCCTGTGTGGATTCTCTCTGACAGATGAGTCTAATGGAGAAACTGGTCTGAAATTTGGTTATTGTTTTTAAAAGGAAACTTAAATAAGCCACAACATCATCCCCTGACAAGGTCCAGGTTTGACGTCTTGACCTGCTTGCTTTGCTTTTTTTTTGTTAAGAAATGATTAGCTTCACACTGATGCTCCCAGTGTACTGTGTTGTGGGATGTTTCGTTGTTGCTTTTTAAAAAATAATCAGAGACTGGAAGGAGTAATTAAGAAAAGGACAAGAGAGAGTTCCTTATCTATAGCATGGGAGAGGCTGCTTTGAGATTGCCTGGAGAAACCTACTTGGGTCTTTCAGGCTGCAGAATCCAACTCATTTCCCCCATTGACGGCTTCCACGTTCTTCCCCATCACTCCTCCCTTTCCAATGTGGGACTCAGCAGTGGTTTTCCTGGGATGGCGGGACAGGTAACAAACAGCGATGTGATATTGGGGTCATCCCAGGAAATCCAGGACACTTGAAAGGTATGCCTCCAAGGAAAGAGATTCCACAATCTCCCCCTTGGCCAGCTTATTCCATTGCCCAACAGTTCTCATGGCTAGAAGGCTTTCCCTAATATTTAACCAAAATCTACCTTGCTGCAATTGAAGCCCATTCCCTCTTGTTCCGCCTTCTGTGATAGTGGAAAACATATGATCACCATCTTCATGGCATCCTTTCAGATATTTGAAAACTGCTATCACGTTCCCCCTCAGACTTCTTTACTTTAAGCTAAACACATCCAATTCTTTCAAGCCTTTCCTCGTATGGCTTGTCCTTCAGCCCCTTTTATCATATCTCCCCTCTGATTCTTCTCCAACCTGTCTACATACCAGAATGAGGATACCACAGCCAACCTGAACACCAGACAAAACTACTCCATGATAAATAGAGCCAAAACACAGGAGAGAGTGAAGCTGTCTGCCTGCAATCATTTATCTTATGGTGTCTTCAAGCACGTTTCCCCAAACTCACTATATGGAACTCTCAAAAGGCACAGAATTCTCCAATTAGGAAGGCTACTCCAAACTCTGGAGACTAGTTTGCATGTGGCTTTAGCCTGGCTTCCTATAGAAAGCGTACGCAATCTTCTAGGTTGATTTCAAACAAGTCTGTAAGAGGGGCAGGACCAACAGTAAAGAGGGACTCAAACTTTTATAACAATGGGTGCACCCGGATGGGGGCTAGCTGTCTGAAAAATCTAACTGGCTTACATTTAGCACTGTCTCCCCTCCCTCCCCACACTCTGGAACTCAGGTACTTGAATCATGGACCTACTTGTTTGGTTAGATCAATATACACTGCCAGTGCTCTGCCTGGGAGAAACAGGAGACAACTGGACCACGACCATCCTGCCCACGCTGAATTGGGTGGGCAGGGGGGTTTGGCAGGTAGGATCAACTACGGAAAACAGGGTTTGTTCTACATAACAAGGGTCAGGATTAGAGCTGAACAGGTACCCAAATTTAGTACCCGCAGCCCGGGTAATACCTGCAGTTTCAGATACTGTGTCAGGTACCCAAATACCTGGGGGGAGGAGGGGGTGATCAGTAATTTCTGTTGCCGATTTACCAATTTTCCAGTTGCTGGTCCAAAAACTAGGACCAGAAGCCAACATTTCAGGGACATTTGGTACCTGAAGTCTTTGGGCCAATTCAGGTACCAGAAATTTGACAAGTATACCCGTTTTTGTGGGTACTCATTTCAGCTTTAGTCAGAATTACCAAGTGTTGCTTGGTGCTGTTCAAATAGCATTTTCTTCCATGATAAACAAGTCTGCCCAAAACAATCTTCGTTATTTCCAGCAGGATTTATCGACCTTGGTAATGTATTCCGATGATCACCACCAACACCTTCCGGCTCACCATAATTTCTTGCCCTCAGAGACCAGACAGTAGGTGTTTTTAAATGTGACAGCCATGATGACCCTTGCCTTAATCCTGTCCGGAGTGAGGCCCCTCAAATAAAGAGAATTTATTTGAGCTACAGCCCGGGCTAACATCTGGCGACTGTTTCAGATGCGATGGCAGCATGGATGTCCATGTGTGGCAAAGCGTGGAAATCCATGCTACTGTCATGTCTAAGGACACCCAAAGATGCCATTCTCCTTTCTGGCTAGTGCAGTAATCCTCTTATTTGGGAGACAGGCCCTCACTCCAGGTAGAATTTGGCCCGGCTCCAAACAAATGTGACGGCGACCAGGGAGTGGGTGGGGCGACATGTGGATGTGCTTCCGCACGGCCCTGCGCCTGAGGTGCTTAGAGCAGCCCCCCCCCGCCCCCCAATGGGTGGCCACGGTGGCCTATGAAGCCGCCATGGCTGCCCAGAAGCGCTGCGGACCTGGACCGTGTTAAGTGTAAGTAGGCCATCAAACGTGACAGTCTGCTTTACCCTGGTCCATGCCGCCGTAGTACGCCCATGGCAGCACTTAGCCCAGCGTCACAGCCTGGGCTAGGCGCTACCGAGACCCATGCCCAGGCCAACATCTGGCCGTTGTTTCAGATGTGACAGCAGCACAGATTTCCATGCATGACAAAGCGTGGAAATCTGTGCTGTTTTCACGTCTGAAACACCCAATGAGGCCGTTCTCCTTTCTGGCTACTGCAGCATTCCCTTCCCAGACAGGTGTTCCTATCCCATTAACTAGGAGACAGACTAATCTGATCTCTAAGAGCATCACTTTGGAGATTACAATTTAAGAGAAAGCTTTAATGCTAAGTTGTGAGTTACGCTGCAATATCTGCGCCAAGGAGAATTCTAGATTTCCCATGGGGAAAAAAGCATGCTGACATGTTTTGCATAGGGAGTTTTAAAGAAAAATCAGGAAAGATAAATTGTTGCACTAGAATGACATGCAAATGGTTTCCATCTGGGCTCTTTACAAAATGACAGGCCTGCCAGAAAATGGCACACGCTGCTTGTTTTCTAAGGGCCCCTGTTTAAGGTGGAACTCAGTCAATTTAATATCACTTTCAAACAACCTGCTCCCTGGCAAGGTGCTATGGCATTTTGACAAAACTGATCACATTAACTATTGTTGGGACAGCAACAAGATTTCTGGTTTCTGCACTTACTGTGAAACCCTTTGGGTTTGAAATATTTATTATTTATATAGTGCCAGCAATGTACCTGGCAGTGTACAATCCACAGTCAGACAGGTCCCTAACCCGAAGGGGCTTTCAGCCTGAGAGACAAGGGGGGATACCAGGAAGAGGTAAACATCAGGAAAGACAAGAGTCCATTCATGAGGTTCAGAAGTCGCAGGCTCATGTGCGTCGCTTAGTTACAGGGAATTAGGTTCTGAGTGAGGGGGAAAGGATGCAGTATCACTCATAACAAGCTAGGGAAGGCCTGACGGAAAAGGTGGGTTTTCAGAAGGGATTTGAAGGTTGTGAGGGAGCGGAGCCATAGCTCAAGTGGTAAGAGCGTGTGCTTTGCATGTAAAAAGGTCCCAGGTTCAATCCCTGGCATCTCAACTTCAGGATCCCTGGTAGCGTGCCTGGGGGAGGCCTCTGCTGGGAACTTGGAGGGGTCTCAGGTAGCACGCCAGGATGGCCTCTGCTGGAGACCCTGCAAGAGACGGATTTGGACCCGAATTTGAAACCCCTGCTGCCGTGTCAGGTTGTGACAATACTGGGCTAAGGTGGACCATTGGTCCGATTCAGGCAGTTTAGTTTATCCAGGGAGGGAGTTCCAGGCATGAGGGGCAGCAAGGGAAAAGGGGTGAAGACGTTTAGAGGAGCAAGGGGTTTGCAAACAGGCGAGGGTGGGGTCAGAGGAGGCCCAGGCAGGAATGTGGTGGGATACAGGAGCAGAGAGATATGGGGGAGCAAGGCCATGAAGAGCCCTGAAGGTGAAGACCAGGAGCTTGTGCTGAATGCGTTCCCATAGAGGGAGCCAGTGTAAGAGCAGAGAGGAGGGGCTGTACATGTTCAAAGCGACGGACAAGATGGATAATTTTGGCTGCAAGAGTGTTGAATGGAAATGAGGGGGGCCAGATCAGAGCAAGCGAGGCTAGTAAGGAGGAAGCTTCAGTGGCTTAAAAGGAGAGGGAGGAGTCAAAGATGAATCCCAGGCTATGGGCCTGAGGGACCGGCTGGATAGTGACTCCCTCAATGGAAATTGAGAGAGAAATAGGAGGTGAGCGTTTTGGGGGAAAGATGAAGAGTTCAGTCTTGGCTAAGCTTGAGTTGGTGACGAGACATCCAAGCAGAGATGTCAGCAAGACAGTCAGCAATAAGAGTCTGGATGGAGGGGGAGAGCGTGGGAGTGGAGAGAGAGAGTTGTGTGGCATCAGCATACAGGTGATACTGGAAGCTGTGGGTTTCAATGAGTTTACCCAGAGAAGGAATGTAAAGGGAGAAGAGAAGCAGGTCCAAGACAGAGCCTGAGGGAACTCCCACGGAGAGGGGAAGTGATGTAGAGGAGGTACCAGCAAGAGAAACATTGAAGGACCGGTTCGAGAGATATGAAGAGAACCAGTCGAGAACAGTGTCCCTGAAACCAAGGGAGCGTAGCGAATCCAGGAGAAGGCCATGATCGGCAGTGTCAAAGGCGGCAGAAAGATTGAGGAGCACAAGAACAGGCTGCCATGTGGTTCTGTGGAGTGTGGGGGGAGCATGGGGAGCAATTCAGATGGGTGGCTCCCAACGTGGCTACAAAGCCATGGAAATGACCACTGCACATTTCACTGACTCTGCACGCAGCATTCTCGATTTTCCAGCACTGCTCTGTGCGTGGCCATGAGTGGGTGCTCTGAGGCTCATGGGAGCAAGCATCCAGCCGCTCCACCTTCAGACAGGCAGTTGGATCCGTGGCTCCTGGGTGGCCATGTGGGGTAGCATCTCGTCTGAAAACACCCTATCGTTGTATTATCTTGTTTCTAAGGTTCTGGGTTTTCTCTTTCTTTTGTCACGCCCATCTCTTGAACTTGGTTCCAAAACGACACTTAAATTCTTGAGGTCACAGACCCATCTACTTGTGTGACTATGGGTGAAGAGAGATATGCCTGTAACTCCACTTTAACATTTTATGTGCCATGTTGCAGGGCTGTATTGGTGCGCCTATGCAGCCCTTGCAACATGCATAAGAAATGTTAAAGCAGAGTTAAGGCGCATATCTGTTTTCACCCTGTGTAGCACATTGATTTATGTAGCTACAGTCATCCTGCTTCCAAGCAGGGGGTTGGACTAGCTCACCCTTGAGGTCCCTTCCAACTCTTAAGATTTTATGATCCTAGACAGCACCAGTAAAGTAACGTGTTTGGCACTTAAGAGTCGTAATTAGAAACGTGTCCCTGCAACTTAGGTTGCACAAAGGACGGGAGACCAAAGGAAGTTTAAAATTCTCAGGCGATATCAGACCTGTGTATAAGTTTCATTTGTATTTGTTCACTCAACCCACAATTAAGTTGTGGAATTGGTTGTCAGAAGACATGGTCAAGGCCAGTACTATAAATGGGTTTAAGAAAGGATTGGACAGATTTCTGGAGGATCGATCCACTAGCAGCTGTTAGCCAGGTAGGTTTGGGGAATGTAACCTCTTACTGTCGGGAACTGGGAGCGAACAACATGGAATGGGTTGCCCCGTAATGACCTGCTGGGTACTTCTCCAGGCAACTGAGATTGGCCACTGTCGGAGACAGGCGCTGGGCTTGATGGACCAGTGGTTTGACCTAGCATGGCACTTACGTTCTTAAGTTTCTAGAAAGAGTGCAGCAGAAGCCGTTCTTCAAGGTAGGCTGTTGCCAGTCTGAGAACTTGGAAGCTCTCATTTTGGCAGGTGAATATTTGTATCAAAAATAACTAGCTTGTTTACTACATAACCTCATATCTGCAATCTTTTAAAGCAAGAACAGCAACAACAACAAAAAAGTCAAAACTATTGAACATAACACACCATGTAAAGACCAAAACACAACAGCTAAAACATAAGTGTAAGTTTCACTGAAATCTTAGTGACTTTTTCCCTGTGGAGTTTGTTACAGACAGACTACATCAATGAATGATACAACAAAAGATTTAATCTCCTGCTGCAAGCAACTGACAAACTAGATGGCTGTTCATAGAGGCGTGAAGGATGCATTCTCATGTAATTCAGCACCTTAGTTTCTTTTAAGGTTAACTCTGGTGGTATTGCTTCTTCCTAGGCTCAGTCATTTAAACACACTTAATTAAAAAAATAAGCTGAACAGATAAAAAAATCTAATTTGTCAATCCATGCTTAATATGAAGAAATAAAATGCAACCCACAATTGAAGACAGCTATTTAATCTTCTATCAATAGTATTCATTTAACCAAGCTATTGTCCACCGAAGAAACCCACACGTTTCCACATTTGCCAGTCTCACATGGCAAACGTTCGCTTCAAAGTTCTACGTTTCATCTACTCGGTTTGCAATCTACTTAATAAATCTCTATTCCCAAACCACAAGAAACCCTCTGTGAAATAGAAAGTTTGCAGTTTCCTCCCTCTTCATTCTTTCCATTTTAAATTCTCATCTTACAAAGTTTATTCTCCTTTGATATCCAAAAATGTTCATTGGGAGAGATTTTATAGTAGTTATCTTTCATTGTTATGCATATAAAATCAACCATTTATGTAACAAGTGTTTTATAATCTCTATCTATTTCACCCTCATAACCACATGGGAAGAAGACAAACGAGATAGTAGCCCACATGAGCTGACATTAGCCCGCAATTGACCTGCATGTCCACTAGGTGGCTGCCAGATGTTTACCCACTTCTGCCACAGGCTGGGAGGCCAGCTGCTACCCGACGCGCCATCTGGAGAAGGCGGTTGATGCAGTATGGATTAAGGCTGGCCCAGGTGGACTAAAGTGTGCCCTCATGTTCGTTAGGCCCTGTGCAGCCCCTGTGTGGGGCGAGGTCTGCTAGCACCATGGACAAGGCCACAATGTTGGCAAGGATTGGGCTCAGGAGCAGCAGCCCCTGGCAGTCAATGCCGCTTCCTCATCTCTTGCCCCATGCAACAGTAAGACCCGCTGTTGGGGCGGCAGCAGCAGTGGCGAGCCCGGGTGTGCAGTATGTGACACTAGCACCCGCCCCCCGCGGGGTAAGGGGGACCGGCCCACAGAGCACAGCTGTGCCTGGGCAGAGCCACTGGTTCCCCTGCACCCCGGGCACTGGTCAGGGGTAGCCATGCAGGAATGATGGTGCCTTGGGGCCATGTATACCTCCTGGAGAGAACTGCTCTGGCTCAGAGTCTAGGAGTGATCTGCTGCCAAACACTTTTCATGGGCCCAATCCTGCTTCTGGTGGCCACTGCTCCTGGACCCACGTCCTGCCTGTGTGTACGGCTCCTCAGCCCAACCTGGGGCATGGGGACAGTGTGGCAGCTGCACGTGTTCTACTCTCCGTGCAAGTCCAATGGGTGGCAGCTATGTTGCCACTCCACGGATTGGGCAGGGGATCCGGCTGGCCACTGTCTTGTATGTTTTCACCCACTGTGAGGTAGGTCATTCTTATTCCCATTTTACAGATGGAGAACTGAGGCTGAGACAGTGACTTGCCAAAAACTACCCAGTAAGATTTGAACCATTGTCTCCCAGGTCCCAGTCACACACCTTAGTCATTGGGCTACGCAAATAAATGTGAGGAGCAATGCTCCAAATGCTCTTCCCATCTTCATCCTTGATTTCTGAATGTATGGGCATAATGCACATTTGTCAAGGTGTGCAAGGGGATGGCATGCACATGAGGTACACACCCACATACCAGTGTAGTGCTGAATTCACAGCAAGAGGCATCGTTGCCCACTCTTTACTTGCATAGGCAACATTGCTCCCATCAGAGCTCAGCACAGCCCCTCCGCATGATCAGCACTTAAACATGGTCTGCCCACTTGTAGCTACACCATAGGCAAGGAGGCGTGTCTCGCACTTCCATGTTACAGGCAGCAGCCTGCTAACCACAGTTATGCCGCACAATGGGTGTTACCAAACGTGGTGCTGGCTCACTGTTGAGATGTCTGACCCATTTTCCCCCTAGGTGGTGTGTCTGCTAGCCTGGGGTGCAACTCCAGAGACCTTTGAATTCACGGACCGGGCTAGCCATGCCCGGGAAAAGGTCTGCCAACCGGGCTACCGCAGGCTATCACATGGGTTAGCCTGCTGTTTCCAGCCCTAAGTGGCCCCCATGACGAGGGGAGGTGGGTTGCTGAGTGCAGTGTAGGACCACCCTGTCCTCCCTCCTGGCTGAGTGAATGTTTGTTCTGCAGCCGGAGCTGATCCTCATCGGGGTGCAAGAAGCACCCCCGCCTGGATTGTGGTGGGACGACAGCTCTCCGCTGTCTCACGTTTTCATCCCATGATGCCTTTTGTTATGAAGGAGGCTATGGAACCCCCACTTAATTCTAGTGTGGCACTTTGGTGTGAACAAGCCAGTGTAGTATAGCCAATGAAGTATTGGACTTGGGCCTGCGAGACCAGGGTTCAAATCCAGTCTTTGCTGTGAACAAATCACCATCTCCAGGCTGCACTTAGGGGCAGGCCCCTTAGGCCCGGGCCTTGGCCGGCATTTTCGGGGTGGGGGTGGGCAGCAATCCTGGCCAAAGCGCAGACCCGCTCAGTTTTTTCCCCTTTTCTCCCTGCATGGTTGGAGGCTGCTGCTCACAAGCGAAGTCTGCTGCCTGGGTCCCCATCCCTCACCTGCGTCTGCCATCTGCCTGCTACCAGATCACTGGAGATAAAGCTGTTTGTAAACAAATAACTCCTTCCCATGAGTGATCAGAAGGTTGTTGCCTTGTAAAGGAGGTTCTTCGAGATGGCTCCTAACAGTCTCACAACTGAGTTGTGGATGGCATGCTCACCATATTCAAATAGACCACGTGATGGTCTCGAGCTCCTCTAGTATAAAAAGAACTCTCCCCCCACCCCCACCCCTCAGAAGGACAGTTTCTTCCAACCCTTTCTAGAAATATAAGAAAATAATTCCATGCGGGGCTGGAAGGGTGGGTGTGGCGAGAATGTTCGGAGCCATCTCGAAGAACCTTGTTTACAAGGGTAGCAACGTTCTGTTCTTCTTCGAGTGGCTCCTCACAGGCCCTTTTTACACGGCTTCACCAGGTGAGGGGGTGGGGGTCTGCAGGCACGCCGGTGCATGGGCAGGGCATGCACACAGCTGCACATGCATCCCCCACTCAACCGCACCCATGGAGCAACCGCCGTTTCCCCCAGTTGCTCCGTATCTGGCAACGAGTGGGGATGCGTGTTAGATGGGCGTGTGCACGCACCCCCAATCACCGCAGGCACGTGCACCACGTCGTTCACGCGGGGCTCCCCCACCAATGAACACGCAATGTGGGGGCAAGCCTTGGTTTGGTGGCAGCAGCCTGAGAAGGGCCATGGGGCGCAAAATTCCTAAGTCCAGCCCTGCTTCCCCACATCTGTAAAAGGGGAATTATAGTGATCAACCTTATCTGTCTGTTGCTAGATAAGGATTGAAAAGTGTTTTGAACCCTGAAAACACTACAGAAATAATATATAATGGGCAGAGCTGTAAAAATGCAACCACCTCTGGCTTTTCTTCGGCTACTGAGTGGGGTTTTATAGGCCTTTATCTCCAACAGGGAGCAGAAGTGGCTCCCCGCTGTCTCCTCCCCCAGCAAGGATTCCTAGCATTTGTCAACTTGTATCCCATGGTGAGTTGCAAAATGTCAACATCCGCACCACAAATAGGCTCTGCTCAGTGTTCCAAATTGACTTCTCATAATTTATTTTGAAGTCAAACACTTTGATGTTTCAAGATCCATTTGCATTTGTATTGTCACCAGATTTTTTTTTTTAAGCTATTAAAAGAACCAACCATTATATTTTCGGTGTGTAGAACAGGATTTGCCATCCTTTGAAACAGCATATTAAGTAAAGAGGCTAAAATGGTTATTCAGAAAAAAGAAATAGGGCACAAGACCTCACCAGCAAGAGGATGGAGTGCAAATTACAGAGGAGTATAGATTACCTGATGTATGGTTCCATCAATTTCAACTGGGACAATGAAGTCAGCATTGCTAATTGGCTGGAAAGGAAGAAAATACGTTCATTTCTCCAGAATACCAATGCAGTTTGCACAGCAGTATGACTGAATCGCAAAGTCAGAAGGAACAGGTAAGCACCTAGCTTTCACATCACTTTCCACAGGAGCTGGAATACCAACTGCTATTTTTTGTTTTGAAGATCTCCCTCCACTTACGTATCAAAAGGCTGGAAAATTCGATTATTCTGATTATTAATAAAAAGCACAATTCTCATAGCGCGCACAGACTGAAGAGTTACCGGGAAATGTGTTATTCAATATGACTAAATGCAGATGAGGTATTGGGTCCTGGTGCATTAGAGGAGATGCAGGCATGCAATTATTTCCCTTAATCTGATTTTATATTTGTTTCTATTAATATTACCTTATTAGACATTGTTTTACGATCCTCTCTACCCCCTTGCAAAAATCCAATTCCTTCATATCCTAAACATGTATTTAACACATTAGTCACCTTTAATGGCCTTTACATATGCAGAGGAGGGCATCTGCATTTTAAAAGAGACAATTAGTGACATTACTAGTTTTAAAAAAAGTATAACCACCCCTCTCATTTCAATTATTATTATTATTATTATAAGCATCTATACAGCACCAGTGATGTACCTGGCGCTTTACAAAAAAACAAGATGGACACAGTCCCTGCCTGAGCGCTTACAATCTAGAGACAGGGGGAGGGGGACAGGGAAGGGGGAACAGAGGGAGACACAAGGGATGCGACATTCATGAGGATGCGAGAGCTCAGGTACATGTTCTTGGCTTGGTTACAGTAAATTGGGAGTTTGCAGATAACAGGTGGGGGATAATCCTGGGTGGGGATGATTAGCAGGAGTTTGAAAGTGCGGAGCGAAGAGGTGGGTTTTGAGGAAGGACTTAAAGGCGTGGGGGCAAGGCGGACGAGGGCAGGGAGGGAGTTCCTGGTGTGCGGGGCAGCAAGGGAGAAAGGACGAAGGCAGTTGGGGGAGCAGGGGAGACGTGGGAGGGAGATCCTAAAAGTCTTTTGAAGACTATACTTCCACTACCCATGGTATCAAAATCCCATCTGTTTTAAGGGAAGACATCTTGCTGTGGGGGTGGGGAGCTAGATCTGGTCCCAAAAGTGCTGAATCAGGTTTGCAGAGACTGGCAAGATGACTCCAGCACTCCATCAAGAGGGCTTCTGAGCAGGCTGGGTGGGACTCGGGAGCCATGGAAGAAAGCATGCCCAGGCTTTCTGCTTTCTGCTAGATAGGAAACCAACTGACTGTTTGGGATTCAAGAGTTTAGACGATTAATGGGATGAGAGATGAAAATTAGAACACTGGTATCTTTGACAGGGAAAAAAAAAAAGTAGCTTCCTCTGATTTACACATCAAGTCAGGAATCTGGCTGTGGAGGGATCAACTTTTGAGTTGCTTTAGGACTCTATTTAAGACACTCACGACTGAAGAGGAAACTGTTTGACATGAACATCTCGGGTGTCAAACCGACCCCAAAGCCTTAGACAGGCATGTGTCCACAAAGCAATCCCATTCACAGTGTCCTTGCGGCAATATCAGTCACACCAAGGCAGCATTCCAGGAAATGTTTTGACAGCTCTTTATTCTCTTGATTAAAGAGTAACTCCTCCTCACCTTGTCAGGAAGGTCACACAACATATTGGCAACTCTGACCCAAATGGAGTGGCTAAAGCAAACCATCAGACTAAGTTTTTTCCTGCTGTCATACTGAGACAGCTGGAAGAACAGGCTTGATTGCCCTAAGTATCAAGTTACCTGTCTTGTTTACCCGGGAAAGCAAGTGCCCAGTTGCCTGAGGATTTGTCCCAAGCTGGGGAAACATATGGCCTTAACAGAATTTGGTG
Source organism: Sphenodon punctatus (assembly GCA_003113815.1). Classification (NCBI taxonomy): domain Eukaryota; kingdom Metazoa; phylum Chordata; class Lepidosauria; order Sphenodontia; family Sphenodontidae; genus Sphenodon; species Sphenodon punctatus. Next base: position 7,440,034 of record QEPC01003143.1, on the reverse strand, counting down.
GGACTATTCAGTAGGGTAACTTTGTAGGCTGCAGGAGCCTGTCCACCAAGGACACTGTCCAGACTACATATCAAATAGCTGGGTGGACATATGTCATTCTTAAGAGGTCTGGTATTGAGAGTGGTGCTGTTTCATATTTTAATGAATGATTTTGGCCAAATTTGTAGAGGCTAAAGTTATTTGTGATATTTAAATCTAAAATGGAATGTGCAGAGTTAGAAAAAGGTCTCGCGGGACAGAGTGGGCAATAAAATGGCAGATCACATTTAAAAAGTGCCAAATGATGCAGGGGGGGGGGGGGGGGGGGGGGGGGGGAGGAGAGAAGAGTTGTACAATTTTAGGGTCCATAGATTTTTAGAAGGGTCCTGAAGTACACCCCTATAATACATAATGCTGGGTTCTAAATTAGGTGTTACTGTAACAGGAGCTGGACTGAGAAGAGGCCTGACCTTTTAACCATTAGCACTAGCATGAGAGGCGCAGGTGCATCATTGGACAGTGGACTGATCCTCAAGCAGGCTCCAAATAAGCTACAGGTGCTAAAGGGAGAAAGGACAGCATTTAACTGGGTTCAGCTGTGGAAGCGTAGCTGACTCAGCATTTAACAAAGGTAACGCTCAGTTCGAGGAGTTAGTTGAAGAGCGAGGAGCTGTCTGCTGGGCTCCTTTCAAGCTCATGAGCCGAACCGGCTGCGCAGGTGAAAGGACCTGTTCAGGCAGGCTCTCCTGGGAAAGCAACAGGAGGCAGGTGAAGGAAACCTGACCCTCAGTCCACAGCCACAGGTCAGAGTAAGTTGGAGACTTGGCCAAAGAGGAAGTCCGTGTGGGAGCGTTCTTTCTATATGCTGATATGGGAACACACTTCAAAAGATCTTCTACGCAAGGACTATCACCTCTCTAAGCCAATTTGAAGCCACCTGAATTACTGATTATTCTTATCCAAATGATACAGCCTACTTGAATAGCACAACTACTGCAAGGCAGCAATTTTATTTTTGACAGCCCTTCAAAATTTCCAAATCACCGGCTCATCATTAGCACTTGCATTCCTGCCCAGCACTTGCTTTTCCTGTAGTGGAGGCGGAGGAGTTAGAATGGTTAGTGACCAGCTGTCATTTACATAACCCTACAACATAGGAAGCATTCTCACCCCCCCCCACAATTCAGCATAGTGGCTACTGGTGCCAAGGAATTAATACAGCTTTCACAAGCCATCAGATCTGCACACCCACCTAGCATAAGGAGATCCAGAGATTCCGTTCTCTCTTTTTAAAAAAAATATATATATTTTTTTTAAATAAAATGAACAGTTCATACAACATGACTTGAAATAGCATTTAAATTTCAGAAAAAGTAAAACAGTTTTAAAGACAGTAAGTTGTACATGCATTCATATTTCCTGTTGAAACACCACATCTCCGTATCTCTGAAAAAAAGGACTTTCTATCTCAAATCAGAAGCATCCATGTGTTCAAATATCAGTATTTTTCTTCCCCAACGCAACCTAATTTTTTAGGATACATTATTGTTCCATTATCAAATTCCTACAGGCTGCCAAAGGAAACAAGGTAATCATGTCTGGAGACACAAACATCAGAACAATGGCTTATCGGTAATGACAACATCTATGAAAAGGACAACAATTGACCTTTAAAGCCGTCAACTGTCTGGGCTCCATATATCTGAAAGATCGCCTGTCCTTCCATGCCCCACCGCAGCCCCTGCGATCAGCCAGGAGCACCTCCCTGCGGATGCCATCTATTAGTCTTGTTCGTACAGTGAGGGCTTCCAGGGAGACGTTCTCGGTTGCTGCCCCAAAGTTTGGTTTGAGCCCAAGCCTGGGCATCTTCCGCAGACAGTGCAAGACCTTAAAGACCATAAGAAGTGCCATACTGGGTCAGACCAATGGTCCATCTAGCCCAGCATCCTGTGTCTGAGAGTGGCCAATCACAGTGGATTGGGAGAAGCACCCAAGTCACCATGATTGGCCACTGTCGGAGGCAGGATGCTGGGCTAGATGGACCATTGGTCTGACCCAGTATGGCACTCCTTATGTTCTTAAGGTCTTGCACCGTCTGCGGAAGATGCCCAGGCTTGAGTTCAAACTCAAACCTTTTTATTTGTTAGGGCCTTTGGCGGGCAGGGATAGGGACTGGGGATTTGGGGTAGGGGTGTGAAGGGTGGTTGTGGTGGGGGATGGGAAAGGTTGGGAGACTGAGATTTTATGCTATTTTTATACGTATTTTTATTTGCTTTGTAAGCCGCCTTGAGTCATTTGGGAAGGGTGGGGTAAAAATTGGAATAAATAAATTTTAAAAATAAAATAAAAATAAACCGCCTTGCAACAACATAGGGGAGGATGATGAATTTATGAGATTCCTTTAAGGCCTCGGTGAGGAAACCTGACAAGAAAGCAATCTCAGCGGGCCTTCAGCAGAGGCTTCCTTCTTTCCCCGATGAGTTGTCAATGTTGAACCAATGAAGTGATTCAATTACCAGGACACACTTGAATAACTGAAAGATGGCTACCAACATATTGGTTTTCAATGTTACAAACATTATAGCCTATGCATGTCTAATAACTCATATGATCAAATCGCAAACATCACTGAAGAGGATACTTGCCTTAAATGAACTGTGCACTAACGTTTCATCTAAATCAATGACCACACATTTTTTCCCATAATCTGATCGTGTCAGCTCTGGCAGGAGGTATTTAGCTGGTGGCTAAAGAAAAGAAACAAAGACAAATTTAAGTATTTCACGCAGTACCCCGAGGCACAAGCCATTAGCATGATTATACTAGCAATTAGCATCAGGAAGTCCAATACAGTATTCATAAGGTCAAACGGTTTTGGTCTTGTTTGTGCTGGTTACAATAAGCAGCTTGGAATGAAATGGCCCATGCAAATATACACACACACTTTTATATCGCTTTATTTCTTGAATGAGCATCTGGAACACTTTGAAGATGAATTTAAGCACATACAGAAAGACAATTGTGGAAGCTAGTCAGTGGTGGAAATGGGATGCAATTATTAGGATGACTCACCTTCTCTACGGACCCATTGCCTCGGGCCTCAAGAGTACAGGGTGAGTAGCAGCCATCTGTATCTTGCTCTCCATCTCAAGAGTCCAGTGCAGCAATTAGAAGCATCAACTTCTGTTCACGCAATGCATGGAGGACTACAAAACCTACAGAAATCAATGCTTCTATTTGCTATGATGCATGCTGAGATGAAGAAACAAAAAGGCAAGCCCCAATTCTGTAGCTGGATGAGATCATTACTAGAACTATCGTTTCCAAGATGGGATTCTAAGTCATTTTCATTAGTGGTGACAGAAGCATTGTGTAGGGATACAGTAATTAAGGTCTCTCCACCAAGCCTGTGTAAGACCCCTGCCTATCACAAAAGTGGCACTCGTAAAATATAATGGAACATTGTTTGAGTACCTTATGTCTCCACACTCATGTTCGCTCCAAATCTCCGTATAACCTTGCCCACACCCAACTCTCTCTTCTCCATTTGACCCAGGTCCTGCAGTCTTGGTGTTTAACCAGTGCCCGGCTGCTGCTGGGACCTGGATGTGGGTAAGCCAACTGAAGCTGAATACAAACAAGACCTAAGTGATGACGGCTGGCCAGCTGTATGACCTGGGACATACAGGGTCCCAATGGGGTTCAGTCTCCTTTGGCCACTCGGGTTTACAACCTTGGGACACTCTTGGATCCGTTGCTGCGCCTGGATCGCCAGAAGTGCTTTTCGCCAATTACATCTTACACCTTTTTTTATTAGGTTCGGACTTGGCTATCATCATCCATGCCTTTATAATTTCGAGGTTACACTACTGCAATGCGCTCTGCATGGGGCTACCCTCGATGACTGTTCAAATCTGCAGTAGGTGCAGAACTTGGTGGTGTGTCACCAGGAGTTCATTATACCAGGACTCCAGAGTCCGCACTGGCTACCAATAGTTTTCCAAGCACAATTCAAGATGCATAAAGCCTTAAATGGCTTGGGCCCCACAAATCTGAAAGACTGCCTCTTCCCTTCTGTCCTGTTGTGGCCTCTGACGTCAGCTGGGAGCACCCTCTTGTGCATACCATCTCCCCATGAAGTTTCTATAACAAGGGCATACAGAGAGGCATTCTCAGGGGCTGCCTCACCCTTATGGAACTCTCTCCCATTGGAGATGCGTCCAGGCCCAAGCCTGCTCATCTTCAGGAAACAATATAAGAACTTTTTGTTTGGCATGCAGGGATAGGGTTGGAGGAAGAGTTTAGGGAGTTACAGGGATTTTTTTACCTTAGATAATAAGTGGAATCAGCATCAGAAAGGCGCTAAGATCAAGGCCCTACAATCAGCCGGTGCTATTAAGAGATTACATACGTCTTTGGCTAGGAGATCTATTCAAACTCCTTTGAGGGCCTATAAGGCAGTAGTTAATGCACCGCTGACCTATGGAGCAGAAATCTGGGGTACAACAGCTAAAGAGGATATAGAGATACCCCAGAACAAGTTTCTGCACTCTTTCTTGTTTTGTTTTTTTCCATTTTCAGCAGCCCTAGTTCGGCTGGAGGTAGAGACGGACTCTTGTGTCTAAAATTTCCATATGGGTGCTAAACTATTGGTTTAGGGTTTTGATCTACTTCCCATTGAGTCTACCTAAAATGCGCTTAATCGAGGATCAAGATTCTGGCACTGCTAGTCCATCTCCCTGGCTGTCTTATGTTTATTATACTCTGAAGAGGGTGGGCCTGGTCAGTTTTATCCAGAATGATGTTCGGATTTTCCCTCGGGAGAATAGATCCCTGCTTATACAACGCATAAGAGACACAGCCAGACACAAGGACTTCATGATAGCTCGTGCCTCATGGATTGCCCCTCTGTACCTTTTGATTAAGCATACCTGTGGTTTGGAGAATTTTCTTAAAATTTACTTGAAATTAAAATTGCATTTTGCACTAACTAGACTTCGTTATGAACAAACACCTTCTTCAATGTTAGAAGGCTGCAGGTTGGCTATCCCTAGAAACAAGACATTTTGTCTCAGGTGTCAGGACAGAACGGAGGACACAATATATTATGTTTTTGAATGTCCATTATTTAATATAATTAGACAGGAGTTTCTCCTGCCTTTACTGTCTTTTACTAATGCCCACTCTAAGCGTGAAAAACTAGTCTGGATTTTCCAACAGGCAGGGGAGGCTTTTTTGTCTCAATTAGCTTTATTTGCTTTGGAAGTAGAAGAAATTTGTCATGCTTATGTTTCATCTTTGGCTTGATCAGTTTATTATGTTTAGTTTGTAGATTTTGACTTTGAGGGTATAGGGGTAGTGTTTGTTTTTCAAAGGCCAGTTTTGCTGTACCAATGACCTGTTGAAGAGCTAGGACGTACTTGGCGTGTTGGGACTAAGATTGTTAAATGTTGTGGATATGTTTTTACGTAATCCTGGAGTTATTTTGGTATTTTTTTATTACTTTTTTTTGGTCAATTGTATTTTCTTTACTCCTGGATTGCTTTATTGAGAATTGTAGTTTTCTGTGCCTGTTTTCTTAGCTTTGTATAAACTTGGATGACGGTGCAAGCTAATCCGGAATAAATTCAATTCAATTCTATATGTTGTAAGCCACCCTGAGCCTCATTGGGAAGGGGTGCATATAAATTTGAATAAAACAATGCCCCCGACCTCTCGGAACTGTAAGATATTATGATAAAAAAACAGGCACAATTGTGGGCTCTTTAATGACTTGACACATCATGAATTTGAAACCGTTTTGTTCTATGCTTTGGTAACCAGTTTCAGCACCTGTTAGAGGACTTTGAAAGAAATGAATACGGAGGAGCCTTGAAGAAGCTACAACACTGCTAGTCTGCTACAATCTTGAGGGTCTTTTTGAATGTTTAGAAGGGTTAGTTCCAAGAGAGGAAAACTGAAATGGGCAAAAGGAGGGAAGATCAATACTAATAGGAATAAGAAATGGCAAGAAGTTGAAAGAAATCAATACAGTTACAGTTAAAATTTGGAAGAACACAACTGTAAAGAATGAAACCAATCAATGCCGAATTCACAACAGGATGAGATAACAGGGATTTACTCGTTCCTCCCTTTATGTATACTATGTTATGTAGCTTACAAGTTCTGGCCTCACCACACATTTACTACAACTACCTTTTATGGGGACAGTCTCAGCTATCTGAAGTAATCACAACACAAACCACAGTAAGACAGCTAGCCGATTATACACCGAGGACATAATTAAACAAGACGACTAATGCTAGCTAAGAGTAGAGAGGAAATAGTTCTGTGGACAGGTCAATACGCCTTTATTTATTGTTTGTGGTAAGGTAGCACCTAAAAGCCCCAAAGTTGGTGTTTAGATTTCTAAGTTCAATGCAAACATAAAAGATCCTGCTCTCAAGATCTCAGAAACTAGGTAAGAATGAGAAAGTATTAGCCCTATTTTACAGATAGGGAAAGTGAGGCTCAAGGTGACTTGCCCACTTTGAAAAGTCCAGGAACTGAACACAGATCTCCCGTGTCCCAATTCAGTGCCTCATCCACAAGACTATCCTGCTTCACCCACAAACTAGTACATTTGGCATTTAGTTCCCTATCTAATGGTGCCATACTTTGCACAAATGAATCTGTGCAAAATGGTAACCTTAGACACTCAGTTAATCCTTTATTTAATTAGATTTGTATCCTGCCCTTCCCTTAAAAAGGCTCAGAGCAGCTGACAAAAACAAAACATAACATATAAAAAGATAAACATTAAAATACAAACTTAGCCCCAGAACCCCCAACCCACCACAACCCCTCAACACCAACCCACACATTCCCCATTTCCCCCATCCATCCTCCCTCAGTCCCCTACCCTACCCACAACCCCCAAACAACCCTCCCAATTCAGTCCCCGCTGCCAAAAGCCCGACAGAACAAAATGGTCTTACATTGCTTCTAGAAGACCACCAGGCTTGAGCACAGTTAGACCTCTTGGGAGAGGGAATTACATAGTACAGATGCAACAGCCAAGAACGCCCTCATCATAGTTGAGACCTGACGAAAAACTGAGGTCTCCAGGAGAGCGCCCCCATCCAACCCCAGAGGACGTGACGGGACATGGGGAGCCATGCGATCCCTCAGACATATGGGGCCTGGGTCGTTTAGAGCTTGAAAAGGTCATCACCAGCACCTGTAATTGGGCCCAGAAGACTATCGGCAGCCAGTGCAGCATACAGAGCTCATGGTGTTGTGCTCATGGTGACCCATCCCCATAAGGAGGTGAGCTGCCACATTCCGCACCAGCTGCAGCTTCTGGACCGTCAGCAAGGGCAGCCCCACAAAGAGTGCATTGCAATAGTCTAGCCTTGAGGTGATGAAAGCACGAACAGTGGCCAGATCGGAGTCCGGAAGAAAAGGCATGGATAGCCTCCTCACCAGATGGAGTTGGTGAAAAGTGCTCCTGGCCTCTGCTGCAACCTGACAATCCAGGTGCAGCAAGGGATCCAGAAGCACTCAAAGGCTGCGAACCCAATCAACCAGAAGGGGCCAAACCCCATCAATAAGAGAAGTCTCTATCCCCGTCAGGGTACCAGACCAGTCAACCGTCACCACCTCAGTCTTGTCAGGATTCACCTTCAGTTGACTCGCCCTCATCCAGTCCCCCACCGCAGCCAGGCAGCGGGTAAGCAATGAGACTGCAGGACATGGGTCAGATGTAACCTCTGAACGACCTTGTCCAGTGACTGTTTTAATTAACGTTGTTCACCGCCCCGGGCTGCCCTGTGGGCAGGAGGGGCGGGATATAAATTTTAAATAAATAAATAAAATATACACACTGAACAAGAGGGGGGACAGAATGGAACCATGCGGAACCCCACAAAGGAGATTCCGAGGAGATGATGAGCAATTGCCCAACACCACTTGCTGAGACCTCCTGGCCAAGGAAGAGTGAAACCACTCAAGAGCAGTCCTGCTCACTCCAGCCAGGCCCAGAAGGCAACTCAACAACATCTCATGGTCAACGGTATCAAAAGCCACTGAAAGATCTAATAAAATCAACAGAGTAGAATTCCTTTGGTCTAACTCCAAGCAACGGTCATTGACCAAGATCACAAGCGCAGTCTCTGTGCCATGTCCAGGATGAAAACCAGATTGCGAAGGGTCTAGAATCCAATTGCATCCAGATGTGCCTGGAGCTGATGAGCCACTGCCCATTCAATAACCTTCCCTAAAAAGGGAAGGTTAGAGACAGGTCGATAGCTGGCAACGATGGCTTCTTAAGCAGGGGTCGAACAATCGATGCTTTAAGGCAGCTTGGCACTTGACATTGATCACCCCAGCCAGCAACAGCCCCAAAGTCTCCTGGCTGGCTTTCACCAGCCAGGACAATCATGGATTTAATTATGTACCTAAAGAGCAACTTTCTTTCTAATGATGTAGGCTCCATAACACTATGGATGGGTACAACACAGGGTTGGCATGGTATTTGCCAAAGGTAATTTTTACCAGGTGCAATCATGATTTTCACCACTCTGTTGCAATCTGTGGACTTAAAGGCATTTTCCATTTTAAAAGCTTTCATCAATGCCTGCTACATTACACTTAGCTACATTTTTGTCATATCCTCAAAATGACTAAGTGACAGATTTGTAGATTTGGAAACGTGCACATTAACTAGCTCTGGTAATCTAGTTTTCCACTACATAGAGGAAATGATTCACATTACCTCGAGTTAAATTTTAATACAACACGTAAGATTTTATTTTGGTAGAATTTGGAAAAGCTGAAGCAATTAGTGCAAATGCAAACCAGTTATACAGAGAACGAGACAATTACAGCATAAGGGAAGTGCAAGAAAAGACTAACACACATATGCAGGTTACCAAGCGAAAACTAGGAATAGAATGAATCTTTCAATCACCAACACTGGAGACCCTTGGACAGAGTAGCATGCTTCGACTCAGCTCAAGTGGGGAGTCAATCACTTCTCTCAGCACCTTGAAGTTCTCCTCTCCAGCAGCTTTGAGGATGGGGATAAGTGTAGCAGTGCGAATAAGCAAAGACTCCATTATGCTCTCGACACCAGTGGAAGGAAACCTCAGGTACAGGGGCCAAATGCGGCCTGTGGCAGGTTTTGGTTTGGCCCCTTTCCACAGTGGGCCCCTGGATCGAATTCTTACACTCAAGTACTGAAAGACTAAGCTCAGGTAAAGGAGCAGAGATGAGGACATGCACGTAAGGATGCATATTAATAGTACCACCACCACGACAGATCCCTGGTACAGATGATCTGGAGGACCCTCTTCTTCCTGAGTGCATTCCCCACCCCAACTCGGAGCTTAGACTAACTTTCCAAGTGGCCTCTGGGAGGGAAAGTTTTCCCCACCCCTGCTCTACAGTGTACACGTACACTTGGTTAGGGGTGAGTGTCGGGCACTGCTTGTGGTGTTTGCCTTGTGTTTAAAGACTCCGCTTAAGAGCCCCTCCTATCCCCAAGCTTGGCTGTATCTATGATTTTTTTCTGAGGGACGCCCATCTGTCTCAGCCGCTAGCGTTCTCTTCAAGAGTTACTTCAACTCTTCACATTTTACTCAAGTTAGCTAGAGCCACCTATACAATGATGCAGCGATAAATAGACTACAGTTTCAAGCAGGCTCCAGCAATTCAGCTCAGAGACACTAAGAAAAGAAAAGCCCTGAATTTTCATGCCTGGTTTAAGAACTGATCATCTTAGACTAAGACACAAGGCAGGCTGATCTCTACTGGATTTCATCCGATCTTGTCTGAATAGGGCGACCCCTAAAGAGATCCATGGCACACACTAACTTGTCAATAGATTGCATGTCTGAAGATTAGAGGAAACAAACAACTGGTTTCTAGCTCCTAGTTAATTTGTTCTTCACATGAAATGTCCTTTCTGTGTCGATATCTACCATGAGAAGGCTTTTCTCTCCTGCAGATCTCTGTACAGGCCGGAGAGTAAGAATTACTAAGGACAATGTTTCATAGATCTAATGGAGACAATTTTGATTAAGAATTTAATATGAAGAGGATTCCTAAGTGGGGTAAAGGAACATCAGAGAAATACCAGCAACATTTATGCTGATACTCAAAAGTCTTCCAGGAGAGCACTTGCCATAGGATAATCATAGCAGAGCTTACGTTGAGAAATGAAATCGTGAACACAAATCTGTCTACTCAAATTTTAAATCCATTCATACAGGATTGAATCAGAGAACAGCTGGGAAAACGTGGAAAAAACAAGCCATAGCTAATGGTTGATTCACAGTTATATTTCACTAAATGGAAAATAGTTAAGATGGTAATTTCAAGAAATCCAATTTTAACTCTTTTGGGGATGATTGAGCAAACAATTTAGAAATTAAATGTAGCATATCGTGGCCACCATCACAGTCAACAGGGGCTCTCACTGATCACTAAAATGCTTCACAGTTCAGCAAGACAGTAATTGTGGTAACCATGAATCCGTTCTGAATTTTTGATGGCAAGCATAATTTAGGAACCAAGTCTTGTTGCAGTAACGTGCAAATTTCTGCATTGTGAATACATTTTACAGTAGGATGTGTTTACGAGCTATTCAACTAGTCACTGTTTAAGGCTCATGCTATTCTGTTTGGATCCTTTTGATCATTGGCCTAATAGCCTTCCAAAGACACAAGTTGATTAAAGTGTCTAGGAGCTGAAGAAACACTATGTCCTTCAACAGAGTAACCAACGATTCTTTTTTAACAAGCTTAAGCCACAGAAAACAAGGGTCCTTTAAAATTGACATTAGTGCCATCTGTGGTACACTTTGATTGTATTCTTTTACTGTTCTATGTTCTTGCTCTCTACATTTTAGCCTTTTCCACTCCTTGACCACACACAGGAGCAAGAGGAACCCTTTTGGTATAGCTACACACAAAGCAGCAGTAGGAGTTTTAAAAAGCATTTATGACAATCTCATCTGTATTGGTAGCTGGTCAGTTTCTGCTCAAACCAATGCAGATTTAACCACCCCCTTGCCCTCTCCAGACAAACAAGGTATTACATGAGCCAAAAGCAGAGATCGGTTGTGGGAGAGGAACACAATCAGTTCTACACACAATAAATCACAGTTCTACAGGGCACTGAGGATGAGGCGATAAAAGAGTAAGGAGAATGTTGGTTTCTGTTTTGCTCATCTGCTTAATGATACTGGGATCCTGAGTTAAAAGAAATACAGCAATTTGACTTCTTAAGCAACTTGTGCTCCCAGTGCTTCTTATTCATCTCTGCCTGTGCTGAAAGAAGAATACAGCAAACTGTAGAAGTTTCTGGGATTCTGCGTTTTATTGTTTAGAAAGCAATAGTTTAGAAAGATCAAACAGAGAGAACTTCAAGAAAGGAAAAAACATTCTGCACTGCCATTACTGTGTCGGCATGGTCTGGTTTTACTTGAGAGCGTTACATATTCAAATTGCTCTTAAGAAATCCCCCACCTATCTTTTCATGTTCACAATATCAGCAAAAATAACTCTAACCGTCAGTTTTCAGCACAAGGAAAACACAAGATTGCTTTGTGAGCAAACTTTGGCTCTTGGGCAGTCAGTCTCAGACCCGGAGGCTGCCTTATTGGTCTTGTGCCTTAGTCAGGGACCTGTGTTCCCTGCATTTCCCCCATTGCTGTCAATAGGGGGTGGGGAAAAACATAGGGAACATAGATTCCTGACCTTAGCTCATTGCACTCAAGTCTCCACAGCTGAATCACAACTTCTCCTCAGAAGCTCAGCAACCAGGATGACAGAGCACCGACATTACCAGCCAATTATGAAGCAGGAGACACAGTCTGAAGATGCTTCAAAAGGGGGGCACACATGTCTTGTGGCTCTTGACCATATGAAGATTATGGTACAAAAATCTCTTGGGGTTGTAAATTTTGCTCATCCTGCTCTGAGCTTCTCAAACCAAGCTGGGATCTGAAGTGGGGGGGTGCAGAGAGACTCACAATCCTGACCAATACTGGTGCTATGAGGGAGCACAAATAGGGTCATACAGGCAGAAAGTTTGAGAACACTGGCTTAACCCATCCCTACCCACCAAATACAGATGATGTCGTCTCCACTAACGAGAACACATAACACCACCTTTCTAAAGGCTGCCCTAATTTAATGTTGACTAAGGGCTAACAAAGCCCCCAGAAGGGACTTTGTGCCTGCTGAATTGTTAAAGGCAAGGGTCTCATGGTGGGCGGAAATCCTGGTGGCAGTATTTACTTCAATGAATGAATCCGGGAAAATCCCGGATGGATGGCTTAGAAGTATAGTTGCCCCGATTTATATGAAAGGGTTATAATAGCCCATCTAACTATTGGCCCATTAGCTTGTTGAGTATTACTGGAAAACTTTACTCAAAGTATCTCTTGTTAAGACTGCAAGAATGGATAGATCCTGAGGGCATTATTCATAGGAGAGCAGGCAGGCTTCCGGAAAGGGACGCCTATGATGGACCGTGTGTTTGTTTTAAATCAAGTTATTACTAAGTCCAAATCCTCCCTTTACTTATGTGTTGTGGACTTAAAAATGGCCTTCGATTCCATTAACCAGGAGCAATTGTGGCACAAACTAGCAGTAACCAATATAAATTGCAAACTCCTGTTTTTGATAGTCTCATTGCATCGGGGGACATTTCTGCAGATGTGAGGTGGTAGTCAAGGGGGTTTGTCAGCTCCAGTTCTTACTGAAAGAAGGGTGAGGCAAGGATGTCTGTTGGCCCTTTCTCTTTTTAATATCTATATAAATGGGGTAATGGATGCTTTAAGGAATTCTAGATTTCACCCAGCCTTAGTGGAGAACTTGCCTGTGTCTACTCTCCTTTATGCAGATGGACACAATTTTAGTTTCTCAATTGGTAGTAGGACAGACGCTTAATGCAGGAATTTTGTGTCTTTAGCAGAACAGAATGGCTAGAAATAAATTAAGCCAAAACCAACGTTTTAGTGGTTTGGAAGGCTTCAATTTCACACCGTTGGGTTTACGGATGCACAGCTAATTGAGCAGGTTGATACTTAGAACTACTTAGGGGTCCTTTCTGCTCATTCAGCTTCTTGGTGGAAACATTTTGAAGTAGTCTGCATGCAAGTGACTGCTCTCTAAGAGTATTTTGGCTTTTTATTATTCGAAAGGAGGTAGCATGATTTCGTCAGCCCTCAAGGTCTATAAGGTCAAGGTTCTCCCTCAGTTCTTGTATGGAGTGCTGATTTGGGACCCATCCTTAGTAACTAACCTGGAAAGTCAGCAAAACAAGTTTTTAAGAGTCCCAAGGGGTACCCAGCAGCATTATTAAAGGCTGAAACAGGTGTTTGTCTGGTTGCGTTTCTAGAAAAGCATGCGATCTTGAAGTTTTGGCTTTGCCTCAATCTTTGTGCAAGTGAGAATTTGTCACGATCTATGCTCACTCTATCAGCAGAGGATACTTGGGAAAGAGGTATAGAACAGATACTACACTCTTTGGGTTTTTCAAAAAATATGTATTTTATCCATGGATTTTTCAAGAGCATGGGGTCTTATTATAAGCCGTATTAAAGATCAGGAAGGACAATTGCTACATGACGCTATTTCCTCCCAAAAGGCTGCACTGTTGTAGGATTCATTTCCTTTGACAGCAAATGGGGCTTTCTATTTTTTATCACTGCTGGTATGGGATCATAGGATGGCCTTAACATTAGCAAGGCTGAAGGTGGTGCTGGTGGGGAGGTATGCTAAGGTCCACCATAATTTAAGGTTTTGCCCGTTTGTAATCAGAAAGTGGTGGAATCTCTGATGCATATGATATTTGATTGTCAACTCTAATCTTTGCTTGAATTTGTTGGATCCATTGATTGTAAATTTAGGCCCTTGTCCGCAAAGGGAGGTTTTGGTGAAACTCCTGCGTGATGGGGACCCAGAGATAACTGACTGTGGTGAAGTTTTGTGCGGCTACCTTCAAGCTTAGGAAGGCCACAGTTCTGTGTACTTAATTTTCCTGTGAATTGGTTATTTTGTATGTGTTGTTGTCTATGTATTTTTTTAATGTGTAATATTGTTGGCCAATGGTTATTACAATAAATATTTAAGTAAAGTCAATTTTAATGCTGAAATTACACTTTCACTTTTATGTAGTTTTCTGAAGTTTCATTAACTAATAAATAAAATAAACTGCCTAACTGAGTCAGATCAATGGTCCATCTTAGCCCAGTATTGTCACAACCTGACACGGCAGTAGGGGTTTCAAATTTGGGTCCAAATCCAGCTCTTTCAGGGTCTCCGGCAGTAGGGATGGGAGAACGCGGTTCGGAAGTTCAGAGTTCGGCCCAAACTCAGCCTGTTCGGACGACCGAACTTGAACTGACCGAACAAACTCAATTCCGAACATCGAAATGACCGAACGGTTCGGATCGTGTTCGGGTGGCAAAAAAAGTGTCACTGGAAGGTCAAACGTGACAGGGAGGGGTAGTCAGCTGAGGAGCAGACATCCAGGTACCAGGGGTGGAGAGGCTTGGAGTAGCAGCCAGCCTGCCCAATCACCATCCCTTTTCGCCTCAGACCACTGGCTTTGCAGTCTATGATTGGCCATGGGCTAGGCTGCAAGGAGCCAATGGGGCTTGTGGTGACGCGGGCGCAGCAAGAAACAAAACTGTCTGCCTCCCCCCTTTCCAACACCTTCTGAGCTAGTCACTGTTCCTGAACAGCAGGCGTTTCAGAAGGTTCCCTCTCCCAGCATTTCCCAGCTCCCCAATCCATTGCCATCCTCCTCCCATTTTGCCCATTCAACCCATCTACCCCCATATTCTCATTCATTTATTTAGCTTAGCTTAGATAGATTTAGTGGTTATTTTTGGTTTTTACCCCTCCCTGTGTTCAATCTTCCTTGCTCCCTCCCCCCTCCATTGAATCCTTTCCCTCTCCCATATATTCCATCCCAGATTCCCTTCCCTTCCCCTGTTTTTTCATTTAGAGTGGGATTATTAGATTAGTTTAGGTTTCATTTCAGTTTTGTACCCCTCCTTGTGTGGTTTGGGATTCCCCCCCATCCCAGAGAGACAGAGATTAGAGATAGTAGACAATTGTAGGAGTTAGCATAGTGATAGAGATAGCGTTAGTGATTTAGTTTTAGTGTTTGTAGGAATAGGCCTGTGTACTTATTAGATAATCCATTTAGTTCATAGCATTTAGAACAGTTAATAGCAGTTAGATTTAGTGTAATAGATATATATTAGATAAAAAATCTAAATAAAAAACCATATAAAACCAAAAAACCAAATAAAAAACCGAAAAACCATATAAAAAACCCCAAAAGAACCATATAAAAACATTTCCCGAACAGCTGAACCCGAACCAAACATGTCCAAACCAAACACGTCCAAACCTGAACCCAGCAAACGAACCGAACGCAGCCAAACCCGAACGGCGATCTGTTTGCCCATCCCTATCCGGCAGAGACCATCCCAGCGTGCTGAGACCCCTCCAAGCCCCCAGCAGAGGCCTCCCCCAGGGATCCTGAAGTGGAGATGCCGGGGATTGAACCTGGGACTTTATACATGCAAAGCACACGCTCTTACCACTTGAGCTAAAAATTACCAATTGAGCTAAAAATATTACCCTCCTGCCTGAGTAGGTGCTAAGTCTCCCTCTCCTACCCACCCCTCCTGTTTTGACCAACAGTTTNCTTCTTTTTTAAATGTACTGAAGCACAACATCTTTTCTTTCAAACTAGTCGTTTCTGTAAAATGTCACTATGTCTTCTGCACTGATGGAAGCTTGAAATTTAGTTAAGGTTACAGAATTTGGTGGTCCATGTGTCGTAATGGACTGATGAAAATCTACATACATTTTGCTAAATTGCAAGAGTTTAAAAAACCCCACGCATTCATTTTAAAAAAAAAGTAGAACTAAGAACTTGAACTTGTGACTTCTCAACTTGGTGAATGTATCCCTCTCCTCTCTTGTGTTCCCCTCTTCCTGATCTCCCTTTGTCGGTCTTTCCTAGATTATATAAACCCATCGGGTCCTGGGTTTATATAATCTGTCTCCAACAACTGCACAGTGCCAGGTGCATTGTTTGCACTATATAAATAAGCATCTGCAAAATGGACTTGCATACATGTACAGAGTGACTATTTCCACTGAATAGATCAGAGCTTCCAAAACGATGTCCGCGCCCCCAGCAGGCCATCTGTATCATGCCATATACAGATATGGTTATGTCCCTGGGTGATACTTGCTATGATTTGCCTTTGTTCCTGTCTGGGGACAAATAGCTATATTTAAATCTCAAAATGGGGTGTCCCATGCAAAAAAATTGGAAACTACTGAGTAGCTCTCTGAATGCTCCTGGTTCTACACATGTGTGCATAAGAAAACCAAGTGGCCTTTCAGGGGCTTTTCAAAGATGTGAATGAGAGGAGGCAGGGCTTTACATTAGGGCTGTCATTCAATGTTATTTACCCCCTTGATACACAGTGATCATGACCATGATCCAGCTATGGTGGGATTTGTGATGGTGGTGTGAGCAAGTGTGAACAAGTACAAACGGCAACAAATCCACTTAACAGGCTGCATGAGGTATACCAGTAATGAGCTGAAGTGCATACTGGGGAGATGGGGCAGGAATCATCAGGGAAGGATGGGGTGGTTGCTATGCTGGGCAGTGTCTTACCAGCGCCGAGCAGAACTGGGATGCTTGGGAACAGACACGGCTAGAACGCAAATTGGCTTTGCAGGTGGGTGGGGCCTGCGCTGCACATGCAGAGGACAGGCCTGCTGGCCGAGCCTGCTCTCCAGTCTCCTGGCTGCTGCCATCCGGTGACGTTGTAAGAGCCGGGCTCTCCACCGTGCTCCCTAATGCGCCCTGATACCCCAGCTGCCCCTGTCAATACTACAGTGCTTCCCAAGCACCGTCCATATGCCCCTTGATACCCGCACCTGCCTGCCCAACACAGCATGCCCCTCCAGACTCCCTTCTCCTCCCCACCACCAGTCCATTAGTCCCCTGCCCAAGCAGTCAGACAGGGGCTTGCGCCTGGCACTGTGCACCCGACATGGTATAGATCACCCCAACTCTACCTCTCTTTTTCATCGGACCCAGGCCCGGCAGTCTCGGTGTTTACTCGGTCTCTGGCGGCTGTGGGGGACTGGGTGAGGAGGAGTCCTCTGAAGCTGAATCCCAACAAGACAGAGAGAATGCTAGTGGAGAGGGCGGTGGGGTTGGCGACCCCCATCATTGATGGGGTTCACCACCCACTGGTCTCTCAGGTTTGTAGTCTGGGAGTGCTCCTTGACTTATGTAAAGCTGGTGGATAAGTAACACTTGGTGGTCTCAAGGTAAAACTCTTGCCTCTAGACTTCAACGTTCTGGGTTCAAATCCCCTTTGGAGCTTCTAATACAAGTAGTGCTCCTTGACTCTCAGCTCCGCATGGATGCCCAGTTGAGGGCTGTGGCAAGGAGCGCATTCCGCCAGCTACATTTAGTGCGGCGGCTTTGGCCATCTCTGACTCCAACCTGGTCACTATCATCCATGTCTTCATCGCCTCAAGACTAGGCTATTGTAATGCACTCTACGTGGGGCTACCCATGGTGACAGTTTGGAGGCTGCAGCTGGTGCAGAATGCAGTGGCTGGCATCCTTACAGGGACGGGTTGCTGTGATCACATTACACCAGTGCTCCATTCTTTGCACTGGCTGCCTATAGTCCCTCTCGGCAGAGGTCCATGTGGCCCCAGACCTCTCCTCCTTTAGACAACAATGCAGTGCTGTTCCGCCAGGCTTTCGGTGAAGGAGATGGGTAAGGGGTGGGGCTTTTTATTTTGGGTTCTTCATCGCAGTTTTATATGGTTTTATATTTATTGTATTGAATTATTTGATTTTATATGTATAATTTTTTTATTTTGTTAGCTGCCCCAAGTTGCTATTAGCAGGAAGGGCAGGGTATAGGTATGTAAAAAGAAATATAAATAAATAAATAAATGCAGAGAAGGCATTGGACACTGCTAGGGCATGCACAAAGGGGCCCCATGCATCATAGCAACCCTGCAAGGTGCTGGGGTGGGCCAGAGACACTAGCTCAAAGTTCTGTTCACCTGGCACAGGAGATGTAACCATTGTTGCCTACCGTGTGTGTGTGTGTGTGTGTGTGTACGTGTACGTGTACACACGTACTTACCCTAAGTGCCCAGGGATAAGGGGTCCGCCAGCGGAAGGGCACCAGTGCTTCCCTTACGCAGGTGCAAGTGGACAGCTGGATTGCAGGCACAATCTGTAATTATGTATACTCATTTTTAGAATTGCCCCCTTGTTGGGGTCCCTTGCTCAAAGCAGCACTTAATGTGCTTATGCCTCATTGACTTCAACAGAATGTAAGAATGTGCTTAGCTGCTTTGTTAAACTGGGATGTACTGCTGAATTGGGACTTGGGTCTTGTACAGCAAGCAATCCATCTATATTTTCAATTTAATGATTACATGTGCAGTTCTATGCCTCAAACACTACAAAGAACGAAAATGCTGCCGGGGGGGGGGGGGGCAGCTCCTTAAAATTGTCTTTCATATGAAGACACAACTGTAATATCAATGATGTATGTGAGGTATTCTTGACCCAATAGTCCAGTGAAGTAACAATACTTAGGGAATGACCAAACTTACATGGCTTAGTCAGCCTTAATTCTGCCCTCTTGTATTCATGTTTTGCGACAGTCTCTCTCTTTACGGCTGCTTCACTTTGCAAGCTTAATAACGTTACTTGTCTACAGTTAAATTTATGCACCAGTGTAAAATACAGTTTTGCATTCCAATTATCTTGCTATAATGTCGTAGGGAGACTTCATTTAACTGTTCTACTTTAAAGTTTGGGCATTAGGAGGCCCATGTTTGCATAATTCCAGGCTTGCGAAGAACATCTTCAGAGAAACACAAGCGGTGGAAGAATACTGACTGACAGTGCACTATTTAACAAGCATCTAGCACAAACGAGGCTATTTTTAAAGACATCTAATTTTCATGTAAAAAGGACTTGCTGTTTCCATAGAAGACACATTTGGGATGAACATACTGAGTAAGTTAAAAGCAAATTATTATAAAAGCCAAGCCCTTCTGCTTTCCATTTGTCATTTGCTATGCTGTGGTTCTATTTTATAATTCTTTTGCACTGGAAATGTTAATGGTTTATGCCTGTTTGAAAGCAGGACAGTCAGCTCTTGCATGGTCAAATAGCTGCTGCAGTTGTGTCTAGCTTGAGTTGTCATCAGTACTGCAGCTGCCAAGTTTAAATCGGTATGATAGAAGGGAAAGGCAAGAGAATGTTGCACACTATTAAAAAGATGCATCTCCTTTCTTTCTACTCCTTAACATCGGGGGGGGGGGGGGGGGAAGGGGAGTCAAAATCTCAAAGTAATCACTGGTCCTTCGGCCTAATAATGCGTTTTTGGGCCCTGTTTTGGGACTGTCATGTAGTAAGTTCTGGTTTGGAGTCAGACATAAAATTTCCAATCTAGGAAGCTTCCGGAAAAGCTGAAAGAGCAAGATGTTCATGGCTTCCATGATCTCTTAACACCAGTAAGGAGCAGCAGCAAATGGGTTCCCAAAAGGAGGAGGATAAATTGACAATGCTGGCTGCCAGGTTAGGTCTTGAAGAAAAAGGGAGATCCTAAGAGGGATACTAGAGGGGAAATATCCATGTCTCCATAGACTTGCATTGAGACTGCCTAGTGAAAAATCAGATGTTTGGCAAAAAGCTTACATCCAAATGGGTCTTGAAATCTCTGGCTCAAGCAGCTTACTTTTTAAAATTAACAACTTGAGTTTACACAGTTCAGGACTGCTGAGATTAAGGCCCTGATCGGAGGTGTGCTGGTGTGCACAACACACACCTGGTGCGCATGTGTTGTGTCCGCGCTAGAGAGTGCACAGCATGCAGAGCTTGGATCAGCCCCGAAATACTAAGCTCCCAGTCCCCAACCAGTTCGTAATTGGTATACACACCTCCTTAAACTACAGTAGCACGACTAGCATTGCTGGGGAACTCTTGAAGGAACTCATTCCAAGGCAGCTAAGGATGCACTAGCAAGACAACAAGCTTGAGTTGGCCGAGCTGCTTGCAGGAGGGGCGGGGTATAAATATATAAAATAAAATAAATAAATATTGGGAACAGAGTAAGAGCTTGTCCTCTTCTTCCCTTAACAGCCCCGAGCTGTTTGCAGGAGGGGCGGGATATAAATATATTAAATAAAAATAAATAAATAAAAACATTACCAAGTTGCCTTTTGATTCTACCCCAAGATCAATAAACTCATTTTTAATTTTTTTTGGCTTATAACAAGATTAAAAAGAACCCAAAAAACCTTTACCATGACAAAATTCAGAGATAAATAAAATGGATCGTTGCAATGGGAACTTTACAGATAGTCTATCCTTTTGTTCCTCAACTGCTTTTGACCGTATGCTCCATGTGCACGATTACAATATATTCATCTCATAGCACTGCACATTGCAGATTAGAAAACAAAAGTCCTATGACATGCAACAAAACAGATGCATTCGACTCCAACACATAATATGAAATTAAGAAAAATTATGAAAATTAAAATGAAACGGGATAAAAAATACATACACTTGGTATGGGAATGACCTGCATCTGGTCACCCTGGGAAAAAAAGGGAAAAAAATCATTGTAGAGGTAATGGCTTTCAAAAGGGTGGAACACAAGATTAGATTTAGTTCTCAAGGGTTTTAACAAAAAATCTCAAAGTATTTAAGAAACCAATAAAAATGAATGGATCTTGCATTTTAATAAAACCTTTAGTACATGATTTTAAAGAGACTCTGAACTGACAGAACCCCTGCTCATTACTAAGAGGAGATAATTACAATATCCTCAAAACGTTGCGGAGAAGGTTTGTGCTGCATTAATGGGCACTGTAGCTACATTCGCCTTTATTACACTGTACAAAAGCAAAAACACAACAATCAAAGGGTGTTTTCAGACGTTACGGGGCCGCTTGGCC
Source organism: Sphenodon punctatus (assembly GCA_003113815.1). Classification (NCBI taxonomy): domain Eukaryota; kingdom Metazoa; phylum Chordata; class Lepidosauria; order Sphenodontia; family Sphenodontidae; genus Sphenodon; species Sphenodon punctatus. The sequence goes on along the minus strand of QEPC01003143.1, from coordinate 7,419,011 downwards.
CTGTACCGAAAACAACCCATTCATTCCCTGCCGGGGTCACCCCGTCACGCCATATCAGACGTGCCGGGGGGATCCCAGCGGGGAATCTGGGAGGGGGCGGGGCCGCGCGTTGCAACGTGCAGCCGCACGGCCCCGCCCCCTCCACGCACCCCGCCGCCCGCCCTCCGGGGAGACGGGCGGGCGGCGGGGCCAATGCGGCCGCCACGTCGGGCCGGAGTCGCCACAGCCCGGGATCCCGCTGGTGATCCCGGGCCGTGGTGCGCGGCCAGACGTTACTTTTTTTTGGTCCCCGCTGGGGATCTTTTTGACCACGCTTCCCGGGACATTCCCCCGGCTAGCCCGGGAAACGTGGTTCAAATTGACCCCTTGCGGGTATTGACCATGGCGAACATCTGGCGGCCGCCAAACAGACGTTCGAGACACATTGACCACAGGTGGGTATTCACCGTGGTTCACTGTGATCTCGTAACGTCTGAAAACACCCAAAGTCTGAATTACTGTTTCAGTATATTTAGGTTATTTTCTAGGATTAAAAAGTTATGAACTATTTTCATAGAACACTCCCATTATACAATGGCCCGATCTAAGATGCATGCACTTGCAGCGTGCTTGTGCACATGGTGCTGTGGGGAAGTCTTCCGTCTCCATCGCCACCCGGAAGAGGAAGAGTCAAGGCTGCAGCACGGGCAGAGCGTGGAGGCACAGCCAGGAGGTGGCAGGCTTCCCCTGTGGCACCACACACACACACTGAGCATGCATGTATGCACTGTAGTTTTAGTCTGTGGGCACACACACCGTGAATGCATATGCAGACCTTGGATCAGGGCGAACGTGTGAATTTCCTCCCACATTTTACAAGTACTTCCACTTTTGAACAAAACAGAAGTCAACACTACCATATTTTGGGCGTTAAAGTTCACCTCAGTTTGGCATTTCTTCCAATCTTATAAAACGTTATATTCAGGTGGCACACAGAGCCCAAAGGCAGTCATTGATAAAATACAAAAATAGGGCATCTATGGTATGGTCCAAGAAACATTAAACCAAATTGTTATGCAAGGAGAGTTGTTTAGCATAGAAGCCTATATGGACTTGACCTTACTTTGTTTTACTCAGACTTAAAGACTTATTTTACAGTAACAACTGTCACCTATACCTACATTATTCAGTATTACAGGTTCATTTTGAATCCCTTTCACCATTGTTTGCTAAAATTATGTCTATTATGTAGTAGTAGTATTTATTCACAGCTGTAAGCCAAATCCTTATTTATTATACAAAGAGGGGCCATGCCTCTAATTCATTAAAACAAATATAAAAACAATTTGCAAAATCATCTCACATAATTCCATCCCCTAGTGGGGTCATCAGAAGGTTCAAGTTTCCACTCATTTATCTATTAAATTATAAAAACCCTAGTATACAATTTATAACACAAACAATTGTATACTCCGCTCCTTCAAATCCCTCAAGACCCACTTTTTCCTCGCCACCTTTCCCAATACCTGCTAGTCGTTCCCCATATACTTACTGTCTGCCCTCCTCTGCAGACTGCTGCAACCAACCTGATTGTAACCAAGCCAAGCACACGCACCTGAGACTTTGCATCAGCCTGAATGTTTGTATGTCTTCTCCCCTGTCTCTCCCACTGTCCCCTCTCCTTGTCTTTTAGATTGTAAGTCACAGGCAGGACCGGGTCTATTTCTATGTTCTGTACAGCACCAGGTACACGGCTGGCGCTATATAAACGTTTATAATAATAATACTATAAATATACTTACTATATCTCTTCCCACCATGTATTAAATTTAGATTCTACACTCTTGACTGAATTTTCCTTGCTGCATTCATGTAGCATGCCCAAGGCCTTTAATACTTTAGTCATATTTTGTAATACCCAAATGGTTATTTTTCTAACTCATAAAAAAAACTTGTCAACTAAAGGAAGGAGATCTCTCTTCCTTAAGTCGAAATTAAATGGGCAACTGCACAGAAAGTGCAACGTATTTTCAACCTCTCTTAGGGGGCAGGAACATAATTTATTCTCATAGGGAATCTGAGCCCGCCTATTATGCCAATTTCAAAGATGCTCTTTGGCAGTTTTGTCAAAAAATACATTTGCCATTTTTATTTCCTAACCTGTAGAATGTAATGATGCACAATATCAATAACTTCAATTGTTTGCATTTGCAATACATTCCTATATATCAGTTTTAAATTTAAGATGCCTTCAGATAGCACTGTAATGAAGAAATTAATGTCTATGGCATTGATTTTACTTTAATCAACATTAGTCCCCATCTTTCTAGAAAAAAGTCTTATGGACTTTAAGAATTTCAGATGCTCCTCATCACGTACGCCTAAAAGTTAATCCGACTCTTTTCACACATTAAAATGGTTGCCTCATCATGTCGACTACAGTTACAGAAAAAAAATATCTTAAAAAACTACCATTCACTGAACATTTCTGCTGAATACAACTTTACTCTGTGAAAGTTCTAAATTTTGAAGCTTGTGAAATTTTGAGTATCTGACTTTGAACATCAATGTTCATTTCTGAATTTTATAAACTATCTGTATTATACAGGATTTTAAAAACTATTTATATTTTAATACAGGATTATACCAGTGTATTTTGAGGATGTCCCCTTGTTCCAGCATATCATATATGGTTAGATCCTTGTATATTTCTAAGAGGCAATTTGTATAATAGTCCAGAATGTGAATAAGAGAGTCTCAAAGATGTTAGGCTCCCATGTAAAACACACTGATAATTGTGAGATTCCAAAATTAAAGAAACGAGTTTTGTTTCTAAGGTTTTTGTTGTTGTCTAAAAGTTCATATCTTTTATATCTGGTCTTTGTGGATCTCTCCACCATTTCTTCTCGCAACCCCGGTTTTGAAACAGACTGTCAGTAGGTTGATCCTCCCATTTTGTTAATTTACTCACACACTACCTACCAAGGCCAAAAGAACTGAGATCTAAGAAAGACTAACTTTTGCTCCCTCAACAGCCAATCATTAATGCACCTTCAGCTAAAACAAAGATGTCTGCTCAGATATACACAATCATTCCTCCTCCTCTTGGGGCAGAGTGTGCACAGCTATGAAAAGAATCCAACATGCTGGCTTAGAAGACTCAAATCCAATTTGCTGTGTCACTAGAATGCATCTTTCCAATTCAGCTCTATCATTTAGTTTCCATGGCCATCTCATTTATTTTTCCTCATTTACACTTTCCCTAGCCAGATCTTATGCTATGACTCTTAAGCACGATATAGCCAAGCAGCACCAACAGCCAAGTCAAACGGACATTATCCTAACCAAGTACTAAGCCTGCTGATACTGCTATGAAATAACTGCACAGAGGAAAAAAGATCTTTGGCTACTAGAGTCCTTTTGCTGGTAACTGAGGTTTAGCATAGTTGGCAATTCTTTTCTTCAATAGTGCCAGAGTACCACTAGCTTATTCATGAATTGTGGCTATCTTTTATAGAGAAAAAAACAAACTTATTTCAGTGATTAAATAGCTACTAGTAATTGTTCCAAAGTTTTCACATTGAGAGTTATATAGTAAAATTATTGGCTTTCACATGGGAAATGAGGTTTATAGTAGTGAGCCCATTTGGGACTGCAAATTGATCACATGGACCGGACAACTAAGAAAAAATGGAATCCGATACTGACCTTTTGAAGTCCGCCATTCTCTTCAACCAATGGAGGAAGTGTACTGGTGCTGTTGGTAGATGGTGCCTCGACATTGTAGTCACGAAAGCAGCAGAATAAGGTGCTAAAGATACTTCGACTCCTCTGCTTCTTCAAACTGATATTACAGTGGGACACTACAAAGCAAGGGAAATTGAATTCTGTAATGAGTATTTGAGTGTTGCACAAATTGATTATATAAGAGAAAAACAAGCAACTATATTTAAAGTACCTCTAATCTTTACACACACACAATTTCTGATGACCATCTCTCTTCCTTTACACTTTTAAGTTAGGGCTTGTCTCAATTTTTGTACCACCAAGTTAATGGATAAGTTTTAACTAAAAAAGAAAAACAACTAGCTTTGAGCGCACACACTTAACTGCTGAGCTATTTATTCCTTGCTGACTGTTTAGTATGCATGCTGCAGTGCCTGGTATCAGCAAAGGAACACAAGCTACTTTAAAAGGAGAGTTTAGATGCCAAACTTGGGAACGAATCTGGTGGACCTACCCACGCTTCCTAGCATATGCACACTAAGCCAGCAAAATATGTATTTTTAGTAGCTGCTCCTTGCAGAACAGGCTCTAGCAAACCCAGTGTAATGGGCAGAATTGCCAGAGCAAACCAAAATTGAGTGTGTATACACATGCAGCTTTTATGCTGTTTAACAAAACTATTGGCTGGTATAAAAGCTAAGCATAGACCAGCCCTTCCTCCTGAAAACTTACCTCGTCCACCAGGTGTTCCCTAGCTCCTTATCTCCACAGCCTAGTTACTGAGGTTCTCTCTTCCATCTTTTCACTCTCCCAATTCCCTTTCCCCCTGCAACTAAACTAAATATATGCATCTGAAACTGTGAATGTAGCCATCTCTCCCTTGTCTTTCCTAGACTGTAAACCCCTTGGTGCAGGAACTGCTTTCTCATTAAATAATTGTACAGTGCCAGGTGCATGGCTTGTGCTATATCAATAATAATGATGACTGATTTCCACAGGACTCAAAGTTCTTGTGATATGGTAGAGAAATACTACTTCATGATATGCTCTACAAATGCTTAGAATAGTGACCTATAGCTTGTAATTTGGTTCCTAAATGATAGTAGCCCTTGGCTGAAATCAGATTCTGAGCAACAACAGAACAGCTGCAAGGCAATTTCCCACTTGTGAGTAGATATAAGGCAATCCCACCCCGTTCCGCTTAGTTGATGTTTCAGATTCAGGACAACCACCACCCCAAAACTACCACCAACTAGTGACACACACACACACACACACACCCACACCCACCCTACTACTTCCGCAACCTTCAGCTTTGGCTATTAAAATTCACGATTACGTTTTCAAGAGTGGGACAATGGCCTTTTTTATGCAAGACACACCTGTGCATGAACACCCAGAAATCTGGGTGTTCATGCACGAGTGACTCCAGTGTGAAAGACACGTGTCCCCGCCGAACACGCATCCCTGCTCACCATCACACATGGAGCAACCAGCGAAAACGGAGATTGCTCCATCTGTGTTGAGGGGTGAGGGTGTGCGGGGATGCATGTGCGCCTGTATGCACGCCCCACCCACCGCACATGCACCAGAGTCAACACGGACCCCCTACCCAGCAGGGCCCATGTAAAAACACCCAACGGTTCTCCACTTCAGTACTCTACATCAAGCAAATCAGATATAATGTAGAAGTTCAAAATTCTGATTATTCTCACGACTAATCTAGCAAAAAGTGACTAAAATATTGTTTTACTAGATCTTCATCAATTTGATTTACATTTATTGTTATAGTAAATAAAAACGACCACTCTACTTAGTACCACTGTACCTCCATGCAACCTTGTTTCTTGGATACTTTTCCATGCCATTGCACAACATTGCCACTCAATTTACAGCATAGCATGGCACTATAAAGATCACTAGGTGTACAATGTGCACACTTTCAGAATTAACACACCCTGGTTCTCATATGACTTGTACTAGTGCAGAGTGTATCCATATATTTTTTTTTAAAATAATACTTGTAGTAAATTCATGCGTATTTTGGGTGCTGGTGTCAAAACATAAGACTTACAGCCAACTGGTCTTAAACCAACTTAGAAAGTTATTTTGAGGCAGCAATAGCTGCCTGAAACTTAAATGCACAACCACTCTCCATTATAAATAGGGGACTGCTGAACCCCCGATTTTGAGGAAACTGCTTGAGCTACATTGCAGGAAATGTATCCATGGCTATAAGTTGTGAGGACCATCATATGCACAAAGTTTGAAGACGATTCATCAAGAAAATAAAATGTTATGAGTGTTTTAACGTTACTTGGTTGTGGTCAAAATGCACAGCGTCCTCACGATTTTGATTCATTAGTATCTCCTCCCCCTGGATGAGCTGAGCCCCCAAACTTCACAGGATTGTGCATGAGATCAACAACTGCTTCTGAAGTAGGATACTGATTGGTGCAGCCAAAATCGAAATATTAATGATTAAAAAATTAGTTCTGCAGCCTTGCACATGCGCCCTTGAGCTCCTCCCCCTGTTCGGAGAGCCGTGGAAGCGGAACTCTGTAAACACTGACTATTGTAGTCTCCCCCTGGCTTGTGCACTGTGTTGAAAGGCAAGCATACCTGCACACACACCCCGCTCTCGCTCGTCTTGCCCCCCCACAGGCAAAGCCGAGTTAGCACAGCTTGCTGGGGCCGGAGTCGGCATAGCGTTGGCTAGCTGGGGCCCCACAGTTACATGGCTGGGCAGCAGGCTGCAGCCAGGTTGTCCCCCAATAAGTTGTTCTGCCTCCCCTCCCTGGCTCCTGTCCCCATCCCTCACCTTCCTCTCCCTCCTAGTAGCTCTTCAGCAGCAGGACACAGGGGATCTGGGGGATAAGGCTGTTTGTTTACAAACAGCTCCTGCCCATGTGCTGATCAGAAGGTTGTTACCTTGTAAAGAAGGTTCTTCGAGATGGCTCCCAACATTCTCACAACTGGGTTGTGGATGCTGGAGCCAGT
>QEPC01003143.1:7376111-7410843 GCA_003113815.1 Sphenodon punctatus | reverse complement strand
CCCCCACCCTGCATCCCACCCCTAAGCTGTTCCCCCACCCCGCATCCCACCCTGCAATAGACTGTTTTCTTCCATCTGATGTTAACCCTGGGAACTCCTTGCTGCTGGGTTGTGCTAGCGTATTGCCACTGTTTCCCTGCGCTTGGGGTATACATTATTCATTTTAAGCTTGAAGTGCATTTTAGACTGTTTTCTTCCATCTGATGTTAACCCTGGGAACTCCTTGCTGCTGGGTTATGCCCTGGCTCCACCCACCGTTGCCCTGGCTCCACCCACCGGCGCGCCAGCCTGCCGATGGCAAAGCCGCCAGCGGGCCGGACGGCCTTACTGCCCCTTCAAACTAAAAACCCACCAGCCACCCCTGGTTAGGCAGGCACGCATGCACCCCCCCCTCACCATGGATGCGTGCACCGCATCGTTCACATGGGGCTCCCCCACCCATGAACACACAGAAAACTGTGTTCATGCAGGGACAGCTGGTGGGTCTTGAGGTTGGAGGGGTAGTAAGGCATTTATGTTTTGTTGCAATGTATGGAGTGGAAGGTTTTTTGAATTGTAATTGTACTGAGTTTGTGGGGTTTTTTGTATTTTAAGAAAACTCTTGTGCATTTAAGGTTTTTTAAAACTGTTAAGTTTTTTGTGTTCAGTAATTGGTACATTATATCAGGCTCACTATCCTCCTGTCTTCCCAATACTGGAGGATTTTAGTATGGAAGAGTTTAAAAACCACTGCTCTTTTAGGTCACTAACTTTTGAATTTAACTGGCTTCTAAATATTCAGATGCAACAGTCAAAACTCTGGCCATTTCTATTTGTTATTCATTACCACGTGTATAAGGGGATTGGGTACACACAGATCCACAACAACTATCAACCTCTTAGGGTGAAAACAAACGATACACATTAGCCCCTACCGGGTGGGTGTTTGCCTGCCTGTTAGGTGGTTGCTAGACATTCGTCCTCACTGGCCGCCCATTCATCATGGAGCCCCCACTCACAGTGCATTCTTCGAGAATGAGCCCACCATATGAGTGAATGCAGGTTGACATGGGTTAGCGTGCGCCCATGTAGTTGCCTCCCATCTATTAAGGTGCGCACAGCCTCTGACCGCATATAGGTCCACCAGGGCCAAAAACTCACAGGCACAAGCGCCTTGAATGATCTGGGGAGTGAACACTCTCTCCACTCTCGCTCTCATTGACACTTTAAGGGGGAAAAACCAGAACAGAGATAGTGGGGGTGGGTTGTGTGTCTCATTTTTGTCAATTTCTAGGACTTTTCAGAACTTTCTCTCTATTTCTCACCACCATTTGTTAGGCTGGACATGCCAAACATGTTGATGGTGGCTGTGGGGGGGCTCCACAGACCGAACGTGGGCTCCAGTGAGTTAACATCTCAGTTTTCACCCTTAGTAACGGTACTTGGGCTCAGGCATGGTTTGGGGTACAGAGCAAGCTAATGGAGACATTTCCAGTTGAAAAAAGTTTGTCATGGCTGTATCTTGGCTCCATTACTCTTTAATTTGTATGTAAATGATTTGATTTGTGATAGGTCTAACGTGGATTTTCGTCCTCCACAACTGATCTTCCTCTTTTTTTTGTACTGATGTATGCTGGTGAGGCTACGTTATTGTCTAGAACACTAATTGGTTTGCAAAGAGCTCTGAGTTTTCTCATTTACATACTCAAATTGTGTGTTAATTTTTTACCGAAACAAAAATAATTACTTAGGATAGCTGCCAGAAAAAATATCCTGCCCATATTGGATTAAGTAGGTTGGAAGAAATTAAACACTTCAGGTATTTGGGAATGTTTATCTCATCATTGGCCGTTTTTAAAACAGGACACACACCCCCATCTGAAGACAGTGTGGGTCCCGTGACCCATGCAATGCCCACTCATGCTCACGCACGGAGTATTGGGGGAAAACCCAGGACGCTCCGTGGGGGCATGAGCAGGTGGGTACATGGGTAGGAGCACACACCCATCCGTGCCCATCTGATTCCCCCCTGCCTCCACCTGGAAGTCTGTGCGTGTTTGACCTGCCTGCTGGCCATGCCCATTTAAAAACAGCCATTATCTTGGGCTAGCCATGCTGAAGATCACTTAAGCAAAGGTGGCAACAATCAGCTTTAGCTATTAAGAGGTTTTATGATAAGTTTGCTGGACACACTATACCTGCTGCACTGATCCCAAGCTTTTAGATCCCAAGTCTCTTTCCCAGGTTGTATGGGATTATTCACATTTAATGAAGATATTGATGTTCCTTTTAATCATTTTTTACATCATCATTTGCTTCATCTCTCTCCTTCAACCCCTGTCCCTTTTCTCCATTTCGAGTCTGGAGTGATAGCTACTCTGATCGTTGTCAGGGAGAAGTGATTAGGTTAAAAATCTGCGCCTCGTGTTCTAGTGGATTTCCAAAAGTGTGACTAATTATGGGAGGAGTCACTCGCAGCAGTCTGCTTGGTTGAATTTTGTTGTGAAGATTATCTCTTTGGGGGTTGTTGGTTTTTTTGGACCATTATAGTTTTCATTCTGCGATAAGAACTTATTATCAAGGCGATTAAGATAGATTTCTCATCAAGTTGAGTTTGCCATCGTTCGTGTTAGTAAGAAGGCAGATGGAACTATAGGACGTTAGCCTTGTATCTTAAAGGGAAGCTAAAATCTGAGTATTGTAGACTTCATCTGGAGCAAACAGCGTCAGTTATGTTAGCCGTAGAAGATGCCAAGTACCGAGGCACATGAGATTTTGGCTTTGCCAGATTGGAGTTAGAGAGGATATTATACCTTATCTTCTAGAACGACAATTTTATAAGCATTTAAGGGATATCTGGCTTTGGCCTCTTTTAAGGAAAGTTTCCTATTTGTCCAGTCCTGAAAAGTTAATCTGGCTGTTCCGTCAAAAGGACTCAATCTCTATCGGCAAAGTGGCGGTATCTGCCCTACTGGCGGGGCAACAAAGACCAAGATATCCTTTCTTGCATCTTGAATAAGTTATTTTGAAAAGAGGGGCTTTGCTGATTTTTATGTGGGTTATGGGATTTTTTGTATTTGGTTTAAACGTTATTGTCTTTTCTTTCTCTATTTTCTTTGTTTTGAGATGGCCTTGGTGAAAGCTTGTGCCAATTTTAATAAAAGGAATCAATCTCATGGGCCGTTTTTACACAGACGCCCCCCCCCAGGGGGGCTCGGTGTTCCGGCGGGTGGGGGGCGTGGGGGACATCCGTGTAAACGGCCAGTGGGGGGGGGGGGAAGATGGGTGTGCGCTCATGAAAACATCACGGGCGGTGGGTGTTTGTGCATGCGTGCTCCCAACACACACCCATATTTGCCCATGGTGTAGGTGGGGGGATGTCCATGTAAACGGACACCCCCCCACCTCCACCCACCATCCATTCCTGCCCACCCTCCCCACCCTTGGGTCTGTGTAAAAACGGCCAAAATGCTGACTAAGCTATGCAAAAATCTATTTGGCCATATTAAATAAATAAAAATAAAGCAAGCAAGAGATAAGGAAAGGGGACTACTTTTGTATTAATCACTGTAATTAAAGAAGAGCAACCAAAATCAGCATGCTGTTTTTTTACTTATTTATGTAAGATTTCTATCCCATCCCTCCTGCCCACAGGGCAGCTTGGGGCGGCAAACAGCAAGATAAAAAACAATAATACAATAAAAATAATTTTAAAACTTAAAAAATCCCATATGCAGGCAGAAAACACCCCCCCCCCCCCCAAAAGCCAGGAGGAACAGCCAGGTCTTACATAAACAAAAAAATAACAGGAGAGTGGGGGCCAACCGAGCCTCCTCTGGGAGCGAGTTCTACAGCACAGGGGCGGCCACTGAAAAAGATCTAACATCGGTGGCCACCCATCTCGCCCGGGGAACCTCCAAAAAGGCTCCCACGAACGATCTCAGGGGTCGCACGGGCACGTGGAGGGTGAGGCGGTCCCGCAAATAAGCAGGGACCAGGCCATGAAGGGCTTTAAAGGTCAAAACCAGCACCTAGTTTAGAGATGGTAACTAATGGCTTGCCAACATGGGGATGTGTTTCAAGGTCAGTTAACCCATTTACAGCCCCTATATAAATACATTGTATGGGGTTTCAACCACTACACTTAGGGATTAAAACTGCCTTTCCCAAGTTAACCCGTAACCCAGCTCGGAAAAGGGTCACCCTTAACTTACAGAAGACACTTCAAGTCCACCATCAGATACTCTGATTTAATAGAGATTGACCAGTCTATTAAATTCATATTCCAATTACCAGGTTAAGTACACTTCACTTTCCAATCTTGACAAGACCTTGTACATTCATCTAAAACAACTTGTTAAATGGCTTTAACACTCATCCCTTCTTTAACACTCTTCTCAGGCCTTTTTGGCCTTTTTTAATGCAGGATGTGATCATGAAAACATGCACATATTAGTCCCACTGAACTCCATGCAACTATTCAACTACATAGAGTTAAATTATACGCATAAGAATTTGCAAGGGGGCTTAGGCTAAAACCTCCAGTGGCATGGGGCTCTCAGTGTAACACATCCATGTAAATTTTATTGCTAAATAAATGTTAATTAGGTTCTCTTGCAATTTTAAAAATAATTCCTACAGATCATGCTCTTCAGGCATCTATGAATTTTAAGTGGATATTAACATGCCAATTTTTTGGCACCATCCAAAAACTGGCAATTTAGGGTCAGGAGCCTCATAAGATTAAAAACTGTGAATTCATAGTCATGATTCCCACAATACAACATTACGATTGTAGTTTAATCCAATCTTTAGTATAATTTAAGAGAACCCTTGCAAATAATATAAAATGAGAACACACAACTGTCTCAGCTTTAATGTTACTATCTCTGCAACAAATATCACTTTATAAAAAAGGTGTATGGCCAACCCACGGACAATTTGAGACCAACACTCTTGTTTAGGTTGGGTAAAGGTCCACCTTTGAATAGAGAAATGCACATTACAAGAAAGGTCCCTCTAATTAGCAACATATACTTTGCTGGAATGGCACGACACTGAATTACAGGGACTACGTTTTCAAAAGTGACTAGTGATTTTGGCTGTCAAATTTTCACACAATGTGCAGCACACACTGTTCCAAGGAGGGGGTGATGGGGAGGGGGAAAAAACACAACACAAAAAACACAGACCTATTGAACATGTCCTGCTGAGCACTAAAATTTGAGACATCCCAAGTCACTAGTCATTTTTTAAAATAAGTCTTAATTATCCACTGCAAGCTTATGTTCTGAAGGTGACCTCCAACACCACCATAACCTTGGAGATAAACACCTTTTTCTTGTATGGAGAATTGAACTATATATATGGTGTCTCTCCCCTCCCCCCCCCTTTTTTTAAAGTATTGGTTTCTTTATTACACAAATCAACGTACAGTTTGGCCATAAACATTCAGTAGACAAAAATGGGAAAAAATATGGTTCTCATAGTAAGATTAGCACACCTGCATGGCACATTGAATTGCAAGCTCTAGCTTATTTAACGTGCTCTCAACTGGTGTAAAAATAAAAGGAACTGAAATGATGAATTTGAGGGCAGAGCAACTTCTAGCTTGACTTGCATTTATATATTAAAAAAATATATTACCTTTTAAAAAGCAGGAAAGTTACCATTTATCCACACAACTGAATAAAAGGCGAATAGATTTGTCCAAACATTTTAAGAAGTGAATCCAATCAAGGAGGAAAACTTTAAGCAGAAAGCAGTATTTTGCAAAAAGTTATCACATTGTGCTAACAGGAAAGTTTATTCATTTAAATAGACACACCAATATAAACTTCCCCATATGTTTCTGGAAACTGAAGGGTTTTGTCATTCAACGTCAATTTTTCCCAGATCAAGGACGATATATGATCTGTGTCACAATAATTTGGCCACTGATCATTATTCTTCAAAAAGTATATTATTTCTTTAGTATTCATAGTGTGTGGTTAGATTTATCAAGTCTTCCATTGCTGAAAGCGATTTCTTTGAAATTTCCTATGCAGGAGAAGAGCAATACATACTCATGTTAGTTTGAACAGTGTGGATGACTGGCTTCAATTGATACTAAGCTGCATGGTAGCCATTTTGCTGCCTAAGACAGACCTGTATCACACTTAATGGCACAATAGACCAGCTGCCTGCTCAATCATTTCTGTGCAGAATGCTCACATGACATTTGTGGAACAGCTATAAAACTTAAAAAATGATTCAATGTACATATTTCCTCTGGTCTTAAAATCTCTCATTAACAAAGCCAGTCTAATGGGAGAAAAGAAAGGGGAGGGAGAAAAATTTGCTTTAAAAAAACAAAACAAGATCTTTAAGAATTAGGGTAGTAGGGTTATTTGCTGAAAGGTGTGAACAGCTAGGCTGAAATTACAATTTTTAAAGACTTCTCATCCCGGAAATCTCCTGCCATATGGATTTTTGGTTGCCGTTATGTAGGATACACAGATCCTAACCTATAAACAACACATTTAAAAGTTTTGTTTGTTTTGGCAAGGATGTGCAATATGATATCCCCCCCCCTCCCCCCAATATATGAACACCCATACTCTATGTATATTTTCAATACACATAATTGAAGGTGAGGAAGAACTCTCCTTCTATTATGTTTTGAGTTTACAAACACACACCATATTGGCGAAGCAGAACACTTTTATGCTTCATATCCACACTGCAGGCAGACTACTGAAAGGAAAACTCAGAAAGGCAAACAGCTGATGTTCTGCATGTATAAGCAAGTAAGTTAATTATAACTCTTGATGACATATGGGCTTGTTAAAAACCACCCTGTGTGTTCTTATCCTTTTCAATTGGTATTGAAACAAAAAACCAACCTGAACACAGATGGCATCAAAAGCAAAACAAAGAATAAAGTGCTGCATGCGAACTACAATAAGAGCGGATAAGTGTCTACTGTGTCAGTAACCTTGACCCTACCAATGAATGCAAGGGTGTGTGTTATATTCATACAAGTTCTGAGGGTTGTATAGATCTTGGGGCAGGTGTGCATTTAGGGCGGGGAAATGAATAAGGCAGTCCAGATCCTGGATCTATGCCATGGATCCAACTGCTCTCCTTGAGTTCATGCCCACCTCTCTGCTCCCTTCCTCTAAATTCACTCTTTCAGTGCTTGGGAGTAGGAACGGGATCCAGGGACCAGATCCAGAGACTGGAAAGGGGCCAAATAAAAAACTAGTTTCAGGTTGCATTTGACCCCATGGCCTAAAGTTCCCCACCCCTGAAATAATGCTGTCCCCTTTTCTTGTGGAGGCAGGTGTCAAGGGAGGAAGCCTGAGGAGAGATGGGATAAATACATACATACATACAGGAAAGCTGTCAAGAGAGATGCAAGAGTGACTATTAAGGAAAGTTGAAAAAGGAGCACACAAGGAAACAAGCATAGAAAAAAAAAAAAAAAAACCAAACACAACCAGGCAGCCACTGCTCTTTTTATTGCTTCCTACTATAGCAGGACATCTACATTACGTAAATTTTTCTCTTTCATCTGACTCAGGCTGCCATTTAAAAATGGAAGGCTTATAAAGATTTTTTTTCTCTTCCTATGCAAAGAAAATGGTTATGTCAAATAGTAGATACAGAACACAGGACTGTACAAGCTGTCAAATAATTCACTGAATTGTTAAGACTCAAAAGGATCTCTATTTCAATGTATATGCCATCCTTTCCCAAAGGCTCAGGGCAGCTCACAAGTTGCAAAAACATTAAAACCAATATAAAAAACCTAAAAACCCAACCCTCCCCCAACCCCACTCCCCCTTCATACCATCTCCCCATTCCGCTAGTCCCGTCCACCAAACGCCTTTTCAAACAGAAAGGTCTGACACCACTTCTGGAAGAGGCGCAGGCTCAAACATACGTAAAGCAGAAGGGAGCTCCAAAGCACTGAGGCAGCAACTGAGAATGCACCCCCCCCCGTCGTATGAACAAGGCTAACGGATGGTACCCACAGGGAGGCACTCACGGCTTGTGGCAGGGGCCACGAAAGGACACAGAAGGACAGGCGATCTTTCAGATATGTGGGGCCCAGACTGTTTAGGGCTTTAAAGGCCAAAACCAGCACCTTGAATTGTGCCCGGAAAGCTATAGGAAGCCAGTAACAGACTTCGGAGCACCAGTGTAATGTGCTCCTGGCACCCCACCCCCGAAAGGAGAAAAGCCACTGCATTCTGCACCAGCTGCAGCTTCCGAGCAGTTGTCAAGGACAGCCCCATATAAAGCGCACTGCAATAATCTACCCTCAAGGCAACAAAAGAATGGATGGCCATGGCCAGATCTGAATCGGAAAGAAAAGGTTGCAGCCTCCTCACCAGATGAAGTTGTTGAAAAGTGTTCCTGGTCACCGCTGCAACTTGACAATCCAAGCGCAGCAAGGGGTCCAGAAGCACTCCGAGGCTGTGAACCTGACTGACCGGAGGGGGCTGGACTCCGTCAGTAACAGCAGTCCCAATCCTCTCCAGATCACAAAGCCAGCCAACCATCACCGCCTTGTCTGAATTCAGCTTCAATCAGCACATCCTGATCCAGTCCCTAACAGCAGCCAGGCATCGGGTAAGCACCGAGAATGCAGGGCCTGGGTCAGATGAAAAGCAGAGGTAGAGCTGAGTGTCATGGCACTTCACCCCAAACCTCTGAATGACCTCATCCAGCTGCCTCATATACATGTTGAACAAGAGGGGAGTCCTGGGGGACTTCAACGTTCATGCCGATGCCAGCCTTGTAGGAGTGGAGCGAGAATTCATGGCCACCAAGGATTTGTCCCAAGTGGTCACTGGACCACCTGCCTCAAGGTCAGAACTGAAGACCAGGTCAAGGGTATGCCCCCCCTCCCCCAACCCACATGGGGGGGGCAATACCCTCGACCTAATCTTCAGTTCTGGCCTTGAGGCAGTGGTCCGGTAGTGGGGGAGGTTAGGGCTATGCCTTTATCATGGATGGACCATTATCTCCTCCAAGCCGGTCTCTCAGCGCGCCACCTCCAGAAGGGGATGGGACTAGTTAGATTGGTCCGCACTCTGAGGCTGCTGGAACCCCAGTGGTTCCAGGAGGTCCTGAGGGAATTAACCTTGGACCTGGACAGCCACTCTGTTGATGAGCTGGTTCAGCATTGGAACAGCTTACTGGGGGAGGCCATTGACAGGGTCGCTCCGAGACGCCCCCTGCCTCTGTCTCATCACCGCAGGGCCCCTTGGTTTACTATGGGGCTGCGGTGTATGAAACAAGTAAGCAGGGGGCTAGAGCGACGCTGGTGTCAGACTCGCTCTGACTCTGACAACTTCTCCATAGGGCCCATTTGCGGTCCTATGTTGAGGCTGTGAGGACAGTAAAAGGAGGAGTTCTTTGCTGCCCTCATAGCATCTGCAAAGTCACACCTGGCGGAGCTGTTTCGGGTGGTGCGGGGGCTGGTCAGTCCAGCCTCCCTCTGCCTGGATGGGGACTTGTCCCAGGCCTGCTTTGAGGAGTTTGTCACCTACATTGCAGACAAGATCACTCGGATTCAGAGTGACTGACACCAGGTTGGGGGCAGTAGGTGGAGAGCGCGAGGTCCAACTTTGGGGGGNNCCTGCGGAGAAGTCAGTCGGATTCAGCGCGAGTCTGACACCAGCATCGCTCTAGTCGTCTACCTACCTGCTTCATGCACCGCAGCCCCTCAGTAAACCAAGGGGCCCTGCAATGATGAGACAGAGGTAGGGGACGTTTTGGAGCCACCCTGTCAATAGCCTCCCCGAGCAAGGTGTTCCACGCCTGGACAAGCTCATCAACAGGGCGGCCATCAGAAGCCAGAGTTATATCCCCCAGGGCCTCCTAGAACTGCTGAGGTTCCATCAGCCTCCGGGGGCGGACCATCCTAACTGGTCCCAACCCCTTTGGGGGTGGTGCACTAAGAGACTGGTCTGAAGGAGATAATGATCCGTCCATGACAAGGGCACAGCTTTCAATTCCCCCACTACCGGATCACCTGCCTCAAGGCCAGAACAGAACACCAGGTCGAGGGCATGCCCCCCCACGTGGGTTGGGCAGGTGACAACCTGGGACAAGTCCATGGTTGCCATGGCGGCCATGAACTCTCGCTCCACTCCCACAAGGCCGGCATCGGCATGGACATTGAAGTCCTCCAGGACCAAAGTCCCGGAGGAGTTCAGCGCCACCTCCGAGACCAGCTCCGCTAGAGCGGCCAGGGATGCTGCTGGGCAGGAAGGGGCCCGGTACACCAGCAGCACCCCGAACTTGTCCCTAGCCAAATCAGCCACCACATGGAGGGCCTCGATCCCAGGAATATCCGGAACTGGATATCTCCTAACTGACCACGTCTTTTTAAAAATCATAGCTACACCACCTCCCCGGCCCCCGGTGCAAGGTTGCGGCAGTGGCCAGGAGCACTTTTCACCAATGACGTCCGGTGAGATTCCTGCACCCTTTTCTCTCCGACTCAGACACGGGTACTGTCATCCATGTCTCCGTAACCTCGAGCCTATACTATTGCAATACGCTCTACACTGCGGGGGTGGTTCTGGCCCCCCTGATGGGGGGGGTCCGTCCTCCTATTGCTCAGCAGGTTCGGAGTCCGGGGGGTGGTGTTGGACTTGGATCTCTGCCTGGATCGACAGGTGGATGTGGTGGCGAAGGCCGCCTTTCACCAGTTATATCTAGTGCGGAGGCTGCGTCTATACATCTCCGGGCCGAACTTGGCCTCCCTCATCCATGCCTTTGTCACCGCGAGGCTGGAGTACTGTAATGCACTCTATGTGGGGCTGCCCTTGTTCCTGGTCCGGAGGCTGCAGCTAGTGCAGAATGCGGCGGCCTGGCTCCTGATGGGGACGGGTTGTCGGGAGCATATAACACCTGTGCTCCGGACTCTGCACTGGTTGCCAATAGCGTGCTGAGTCAGGTTCAAGGTATTGGTATTGATCTATAAAGCCCTTCATGCTCTGGGCCCCTCAAACCTCAGGAACTGCCTCACCCTCCATGCCCCAGGGTGGCTCCTTCGGTCTGCCGGCGGTGCCTTCTTGGAGGTCCCCCATGTTAAGCGGAGGGCCACAATGGAGAGGGCATTCTCGGTGGCCAGGCCGCGTCTTTGGAATTCCCTCCCAGAGGAAGCTTGCCTGGCCCCAAGCCTATTGACATTCCGGCAGGCTTGTAAAAGTTGGCTGTTCGCCCAGGCCTTTGGGGAGGAGGGGAGAGGGTAGGTTAGGGTTTTAGCTCTTCCCTACATTTTATTTTGATTTACTTTCCCAACCCTGTTTTGGTTTTTAAATTATTGTGCTGTTTTTAAAATGTTATTTTTATGAATGTTTTTAATTAAATTGTACATTGCCCCAGGATGCTGTTGGCATGGGTGGCTACTAATAAATGTGTAAAAAATAAATAATAATAAAATAAAATAGAACCCTGTGGGACTCGACAGGGGAGGTCCTGAGAGGATGACGAGCAATCACCCATCGCCAGTCTCTGGATCTCCCTGACAGGAAGGAACAAAACCACTCAAGGGCAGTCCCGTGCACCCCTGCCAGAACCCAGTCATGTTAGCACCACCTCGTGGTCAACTGTATCAAGGCCACTGAAAGATCTAACAGGATCAACAGGATAGAATTCCCATTGTCAATCTCCAGGAGCAGGTCAGTGGCCAAGGCCACAAGTGCAGTCTCTGTACCATACCCAGGACAGAACCCTGAATGAAACGGGTCCAGGAATCTGACCCTGTCGAGATGACCCTGGAGCTGTCAGGGAACCACCCGTTCAATAACCTTCCCTAAAAAAAGGAAGAGTAGAGACAATAGCTGGCTGGGAAGTCAGCATCCAAAGATGGGTTCTTAAGTAGGGACCAGACAACCGCAGTTTTAAGGTCGTCAGGCACCTTAGCCTCCTAGCCCTACCCTCCAACTCCAGCCAGCAACAACCACGTCTCCCAGCTGGCTTTCACTAACCAGGATGGGCAAGGATCTAGTTTACAACTGGTTACCCTCATCCTCCCAAGCACCTCCCCCACATCGGTAGGTGAAAGCTATTGAAACTGATCCAAATAAGCAGGACAAGACTGGGCTTCCATAACCCTAAGCTCCGATTCTGCAGACAAAGTGCCAGCACCCAAGTTACAGTGAATACAAGCTATTTTGTCTGCAAAGTAATTAATAAGAGTGTCACAGCGAGCATTACATGACACTATTCCCAGGCAGAGACAGAACGGATTAATCAGGCCCCTCACCACCCAGAAACAACTCTGCTGGATGAGAGTTTGCAGACGCTAGGATAGTGGGGAAGCTTTCACCACTGCCATCACAGCCACGGCATAGTCCTTTAAAAACAATCTATACCACAATTAGTCGGGCTTCAGCGCAAATTGAGCACCACGTGCACTCTAACCGCCTACCCTCCCGCTTCAGGTCCTTCATATACCAGGGGGATGTGTGCTCCCGCAGGGGTACAGACAGACACCTGGGTGCAACCATGTCAATGACCATGGTCAAGATGCCATTCCACAAGACAATCAAGTCACTGACAGAGTAGCCGCTAAAGACCAGTAGGTAAATCTCTTGCAGAATTCTGGAAATCAGTTGGATTCATTAGCCTCCGGGGTGGACCAACGTAACCAGTCCAACTCCCCGACAAGAGCATAGGAGGGAAGGGATCTGGGCTTCAGAATGTAATGGTGTGACAATGACAACATTCTATTAACCCCACCTCCGAACCCCTGTATCCAGGCTGGTGCAGAACATCAAATCCAACGTGTGCCCTGCCTCATCTGTTGGGCCAGATTATCTGGGATACGCCCATGGTTGTCATGGCAGCCATGAACTCCTGCTCCACCCCTGAAAGGTAAGTCTCAGTGTGTATGTTGAAATCACCCAAGAGTGGGTGATTTCAACACCATCTCCAAGACCAGTTCAGCTAGAGTATTTAGGGAATCATCTGTGCAGCAGGGTGGTTGGTACACCAAGAGAATTCCTAGTCTACTCCCAACACATGGTGTTCACGCTCTATGTCAGACACGTGATGCACCAGATACCTCCAAAAGGCCAAGCTGTCTTTACAGATCACAGCCACTCCCCAATCCCGAAACAAATTGTGCACAGAGTACCCAGTTGGAACCATCTGGGACAATATCAGCCCAAATGCTTCATCCACCCAGGTCTCTGTAATACATATGAGGTCAGCAGCCTCATCCTGAATCAAATCATGGATGCTACAAGTTTTATTGGCCACTGACCTCACATTAAGCAGCATCAGTGTCAGATCAGGGGCCCTACTGGCCTTAGCCCCCACACCAAGTATCTCTCTTGACCAAGGGTGCTCAACTTGATTCATGCGGAAGGCCAGAAAATTTGGTTTGGACCCAACTCTGGGCCACATGTGGTCTCACCCCCAATTTGCTTAACCGCAGCCCCTGGCAGCAAGGAGCTGGGAGTGGAGATCTGGGTGGCAGAAGCAGCAGCGAGGGGCTCAGGTGGAGATATTGGCAGCAGCAGGAAGCTGAAGTCAGGGAGGAGGAAGGAATCTGGCCAGCGCCTTTAGTAGACTTGCTGCCTGGAGGAAGGAGGATTTTGCACCAGTGCCAGGACTGGAGGAAATGTGAGAGCTGAAGGAGGCATGGTGAGCCACAGGAAAGATGTTTGCGGCCAGGGGGAGTTGGGTCACAGGAAAGGTCCTTGCGGGCTGCCCTGCTCTTGACAATTCCGATGAACTACCATTCCCCCGCCATACCACCCCTACGACCCCAACAGCTACCCCCTCCATACCCCCTTCAAACAGGGCCCCACACCGGCACCCGATTCTCAATCCCTGCCCCCCCCCCGAAAAGGGTCCAACCCCAGAGGCAGAATGGCATGAGCAGCAGGAAGGCAAAATGCCCTTCCCCCAACCCATACCACCAAACCCTTGTGCCTACACCCCTTTCACAAGGTGGTTGTGGCACAATCCTTCACACACACACACACGCCCCCATGCCCCTACCCGTCTCACTGGGGGGCCAGGACACTCCCTTCCATCCTCTCTACTGGTCCCACCCTTGTCCCCATGTCTGTACCCCTCCTCACGGGGGGGGGGGGGGAGGGTACTCCCTCCCACCTTTGTCCCCCATGCTCACACGCCCCTTCTGAGAGGGGGGGCAGGGTATTTCCTTCCACCCTTGACTCCCATGCGGCCCCCCTCACAGGAAGGTCAGGGCACTCCGACCCCATCCATCCACAACCCCCCCTCTCACAGGGGGGTTGTAACGAAACACTACCCCCTCCCAACCTTGACCCTGCCCATCCCAGCCCCCACAAACCAGCTGCCTTTGGCGCTGGCCTTCCGCAGCTACCTAAAGGCTGTAGCAGGTTTATAAGTCCTGGAGAGTGGGGCAAGATGGCAGGCCCCAGGTGCAGCAGGAAAGCAAGACTCCCCAGGAACGCAGCTCTAATAAATCATCTAGTCCATCCTCCTGCATTAGAAGGGATTCACTTTTGGAGCTTCCCTAATAAGTGCAACAAGCAGCTTTAATGCTGAGAAGTAACAGTATGACATGTACTGGAAGTTTATTTGGACAGATTATTTCTAGAACTAAAAGGTGAACCTCTATTTCAAGAAAGATCATTTCATTTCAAAATGAATTATTCATAGTACAAATGGATACGGTGCAAATAGGATCATTGCAAAATTGCTATCAACATGCTCCTTCAAAGCCAAACAAAGCTTCTTTCAATTTTTATGCTATACCATTAGATACCTGGTTTCTAAATAAATCTTACTGACAGTACTTGTGTGATCTTACTGGAAAGAGGTTTGTTGTAACACACATCAAGAAAACTAGTATCCAAAAGAAAACTAGCCCATATACCTTTCATTCCATTGAGATCAAACATTTAAAAAAGCAAATCTAGTTTTAAAGTATAAGACACTGGTATCACTAATGAATTTAATTCGACGTACTTGTAAAAGGTACAATGCTAAACCACCAATGCAGTAGTGTTTAACTTTAGAAGGGGGAAGTATATAATGAGGAAGCCTGCTAGATTCAGATGGGCCATGACCATCAAGGGATTAATGGCCTTGTCTGTCTTGAGTACTCCTTTTCAGAAAAGTTAAGAGCTCTTTGCAGAAGACTTCACTGCAGAGGATGTTGGAGATACCCAAACAATACTACACAGGTGTTCGCTACTAATATTGAAGCGCCTGTGTCAACCAGCACCCAGATTTTTGAAGATGTGCCCCTCCCCAGTTGGATTGAAACATGGGGTCTACCGATAGGGCCAAATCGGAGATCCGCAACCCATTTCCAATGTCCCATTTTTATCAATGACCATCTGGGAAGGGGAAGATCCTATTGTGGGGTTGGCATTCTTACTGGCGCTGCTTGTTGGGTGCGTGAGGTTGGTATGGCATGGGCCATGACCATCAAGCTTCATCTGCTAGTTGCTGCATGCGGCGTAACTGTTCTACTTGTCTCATGAGATCACTTAAGGGTTTGTGGTCCCACACCTAGAGATCCCTCTCCTGCCTCCAGAAGCTGCCTCCATAGACCCCTTCTAGTGATGCTCTGATAATCTGGGTTGTGAGTGTAGCGATTTGAAGTGTTGGGCTGGGATCTGGAGTAATTGTGCTCACGTCGCTGTTGGTACCCTGTGTTCCCCTGTGTATTATGAATAATATGTAACCTGAGAATTGGAAGGTAGTGAATGTAATGCTAGTTTTAAAGAAAGGTTTCAGAGGAAATGAGATCAGGATAGGCAATTCCCAAACTGTGGAATCACTGGGATAGCTATTCATCAAATAGGTCAGGATGAGACCTCTCACCAACAGGGGCTGGGAGTGAAGAACAGGGAATGGATCACTCCATTACGACCTGTTGTGCACTCCTGAAGTGACCAAAGCTGGACACAGTCAGAATGGTATGAAAGGGTGATATTATTTTGCATGGCAAAATTTAAATAGAACCAAATTGAAGCTGGGTCAGTATGTGCAGCCTAGGGCTTCAATAAGCTGATTGGCCACAACAATTTAAATTGAATAAGCACACCCGACCTGATAGAGACCCAGTCTGAAGGCTCATACCACTTGAGTGGTCCAAGTGACAGGAGCCTGTACGTACAGCATGGTTTGACATACTGAAGACAACTGAATCCTAGAACAGGAGAATTACAAAACCTCTTTTTAGTTAGCATGACAGAGCACTTCACCACACTAACAATTCAGCTTTTGTTATGGCGCTGTATGCAACAAAACATACAGCACCATAACACTTTCCATAACTTTTTAAATCAAGGGTGGGGGATCTCAGGCCCGGACACCAAATGTGGCCCATGGTTAGTTTTTATTTGGTCTCTTCCCAGTTCCTGGATCTGACCCCCAGATCCCCTCGAATTCATTTCCTCCCAGATGCAGATCTCAATTCCTTCCTCCTCAGTTTAAAAACAACACTTTTATTCTGCTCCCTCCCTAAGTGATCCAATATCTGAAAAAACCTTTGTTGAACTTAGAATGTTAGATTGGTTGGAATATTTTCTGGGCTCACTGAATGCAGTGTAAGAAAATGCAGGCAGAATTGAAAAGTTTTCCAAAGGGTTTATTTTCTGACTTGTTATATTCAATCTTTCTGCTGAAGTGCAAAAACTTCCCAAAAATGGTTGCTTTGCACATATGTTGCTTTGCATGGTTTTACAGTGTTTCTGAAAGGGAAAATTAGTGTTGCTTTCTGGTAGCCCTGCTGGATTTTGTCCCCTCTCCCTAAGTGATCTGATGATTAGGAAAAAAAAATTAAACTTTGAATGTTTAAATTGGTTGGAATATTTTCTACGGCCAACTAAGTGCAGTGGAAAATAAATACAGGCAAAATTGAAAAAGCTTTCCAAAAGATTTGTCAACTTGTTATATATTCAGTTCATGCAGCCTTCTGTGGAACTATGATAGCCCCCTTTGAATTTTGCCTACCAACCATTGAGTGATCTGATATTACTGTGAATCCTGGGATTAAGGATTTCTCAATTATTATTTATTTTGGTTCGTTGGTCTGAGAACTTGTAGGAAAGATACTGAAAGTGATATATAAATACTTAATGAAGATTCTGGGGACACATTGAAACGAATGACAGACTGCACATTGGAAACAATGGAGGCAACAGGAATACTTGTTGAAAATAATAGGATCTGAAAATGGCAATATGCTTTAACTGTCTGTGAAGCAATACAAGGGAGCTACATCTTTGGGGATGTGGGGGCCAAGAGGCGTAGAATGGTGAGGAAGGTACCAGGGAGAGAGTGGAATGACAAGAATAGCTGAAATGACAGGGTGGAGGCAGGGAATTATACCTCGACTACGATACTCCCCCCTCCATTTGGAGTTCTGCTGGCTTTGGCAACTCTTCAGTGGCTGAATAAGAGGCCGTAAGTGCAGCACTTTGGGTCGGTTTCCAATCAGCCCTGCCCTGCCCTTGCCCTGGCAGACATGCAGTCCCTGGGTTAAACCTTTAGGTGTCACTTTGGAACAGAGTCTGTAAAGAAAAGTAGTGAAGGAATGGCCTGTGTTCATAGGTGAAATAGATATAAGGAGAGCAGAGATGGGAGGAGCTGATCTGGAGCGAGGTATTAGAAATGCAGCACCATCACTGTAGCTCAGTAGCTATGCAGATTCCCAGAGCATTCCGCCCCATGCTTCCTCCCAAGTAGTCTTCTATTCATATCCTCTCCCCCAGCTGTTGCTGAGTGGGGAGCAGAAATAGGGGAACTGGGTTTTTTCATGCATACCAAGACTGAGGTTCATACTAAAGTTCTCCCCACGGGGAAAACTTCTGAGTCTCTCTCCCACATAATGTATTCTCTGGTGTTTAAATGAGGGCTGAGCTCACCCTGTAACATTTCCCAGCAAGGGCACATGCAAGGTCTCGCTCCTGTGTGGATTCTCTGATGTATATGGAATGTCCCCAGCTTCTTCTGAAGCTTTCCTCATGCTCCTGGCATGTAAAGCGTTTTCCTCCTGTATGGATTCTGAATTTTAAAACAGTGACTTTTAAAAGTGAATGCAATCACTTGTGTGTCTCCTTACCTAAGACAGAGTTAACCCCCCTTGATATGCCAATTTTCTTTTCTTCCACCTGGTCCACAGAAGCAACTGCGATGTCTCCTCTATGTTGCTTACAGAGCTGTGCCTTTTGCTCACTACCACATGCCAACTAACATTGTGTAGTCTTTAGATCATTCTTTATTCACTCTGAGGTTTTTTATTCCATAATGATATGCAAAGTTTTTATGGTGGTCCTACCCACTGCCCCACCAACCTAAAAGTCTACCAACCACCACCGATAGTCACACTGCGCTATAAGACATGGGTACTGTGAATGACAAGGACATAGTTTTATGTTCAAAAATGCTGTTCAGAAGCGAGTTCAGGTAAAGGATTCTTATCTCCCGAGGACAGTCCGTTATTCCTTGTTGGATTCAGGAGGGAAGCTACCTTGTTATGCCCATTAAGTTCAACAGGTTATACTGCTGGGGTTGCCAGGGGAGCATTTTCATTAAGCCCAAGACGCAATAACCAGGTAAAATCACATGGTAAGTGCCCACCATGGTGAAGGAGCAGACATGGACACCTTAACACTTAAAAGTTAATCAAGACACTATTTATGCAAGGTACAAGCAAATCTAGGGAGGAGATTCTCAACTAGCAGTCTGAACAACCCAGCTGTCTGCAGAGCTGCCTCCATTGCCATGGTAAAAATCATCAAAACTAGGCTGGTAGAACCAAAGTTTGGTGAGTTTATCAGGTGCCTCTTGGGTGTGTGCGTGTGTGTATGTACCCAAGATTCACACCCAAGAGTTTAGTTTGTCGACAAACCAGTTTTTCTCTCTTCACTCCTTCCCTCTCCCCCCCCTCTGTCCTAGCTCATCTCACCAACTGCCCTTCCGATATCTCCGCCTGGATGTCTCAACGCCAACTCAAACTGAACATGGCGAAAACTGAACTCCTTATCTTCCCTCCCAATCCTTCCTCTCCCTCTTCCCTGTCAATTGCCATTGAGGGGTCTCCATCCTCCCTGTCCCTCAAGCCTGTAGCTTGGGCTTCATCTTAGACTCGCACTTCACCTTCAAGCCCTACACTGAATCCGTGGCCAAATCCTGCCACTTCTCCCTCCACAACATTGCTAAGATCTGCCCTTTTCTGTCTGTCTCCTCTGCCAAAACTCTCATCCACGCCCTTGTCATCTCATGCCTTGACTATTGTAACCTCCTCCTCACTAACCTTCCCCGCTCTCACCTTGCTTCCCTCATCTCTGTTCAAAACTCCGCCGCCAGGATCATCCACCTAGTCCGTCGCTTTGACCATGTGCAGCCTTTCCTCTCCTCCGTCCACTGACTTCCCCTTCCTGAGCGTATTCTGCACAAGCTCCTTCACCTACAGAGTTCTTCGTTACCTTGCTCCCCCCTACCTCACTGCTCTGATCTCCCTCCGAACCCGTTCGAGCACTCCGCTCCTCTCCCATCCCCTCCCTCACCCTCCCACACCTCCGCTGCTCTGCCAACCGCCTTCGTCCCTTCTCCCTCGCTGCTCCGCATGCCTGGAACTCCCTCCCTGCCCTTGTCTGCCTTGCCCCCACCCGCCACACCTTCAAGTCCCTCCTCAAAACCCACCTCCTCTGCTCCGCCTTTCCTAACTCCTGCTACTCATCCTTACGCAGGATTATCCCGTTATCTGCAAACTCCCATTTACTGTAACCAAGCCAAGAACGTGCACCTGAGTTCTTGCATCCTCGTGAATGTTGCATCCCTTGTGTCTCCCTCTGTTCCCCCTTCCCTTTAGACTGTAAGCTCTCAGGCAGGGACCGTGTCTATTTTATTCTCTGTAAAGCACCAGGTACACTTCTGGTGCTATATATAAATGCAAATAAAAATAATAATAATTATATATATACACTGAGTTTGTCGACAATCCAGTTTTTATATATATTGAGTTTATGTTCTACACATACACAAAACATTTCCAGACACTGAAATTGGAGCAGTGCTACAACAAAACAAATGAGAGTAGAGCAAAATGTATCGTGGTTTGGACTGAAAGTAGGAGAGGCTGCAGGTAAGGACTCTTACATATCTGCTGTTTGTATCTTCCATGTAGACTAAAGAGTTTAAGGAATAGTGAGCAGTTAGATAAAAGGGAGTTTGTTTTAATCTCTCGTTTAACACACACACACACACACACACACACACACACACACACACACACACACACCAAACAATGTCCTATCATTTAAAAATGATAAATGTGATAATTAGGTTCAGATTCTTTTGTATCTGGTGGCACCCCAGGAAAGTAACTGTCTTCTAAGGAAGCTGCTATATAAGTACTTCATAAGGTACCTTTAGATGAGCCATGGATAAGAAATAGGCTGAGCAGGTTCAGATTGCTGCCCCAAGATAGGAAATACTGAGTCATGGCTGCTTCTGAAATGCACTCGTGTCCTAATGTCACAAAACAGAGATTTGGGGGGGGGGGGGGGGGGGGGGAAAAANGGGAAGAAAGACAGTGCGTGCACAATATGTTTTTCTTCTGGATAGGGGGCTCTATGCCAAGGGAGCCTTAAAAATTATGCCAACCTTAACACTTCTGCAAGCAGCCTTCGCTGTCAATCTTCACTTTATTCTATCCACTACTTATGGGTGTCAGGCATAAAAACTTGCCACTGGTTCAGGTGAGACACATGCAGCAGGTCGCTACATTTGTGCAGGAACTGCTGTGTGTCTGCCACTGAGTTCTCATTTACACCCACAATCATTGCGGGTGTACTCAAGGAGCAATCAATCCAGAGGCAGGCAGAGTTACGTCTGTTGATCTGGCAAGCTGAGGCAAAGCCCTGCCAGAGCCCCACAGGAACCAGTTTCATCCTGGCAGAGCTCCGGCAGCCTGAAGAGAGTGCTGTGAGATCCCCACGGAGCTTTGGGTCCCTGCTTCACCGCATGTTCAGAATAGTGAGGAGAAGTATGGTAGGGGGGGAAATCAAAAGCACTCCAACATGTGCTTCTCCAGGATCAGCAGAGATGGCAATATGGTCTCCCAGGAACTGCCAGAGCTCCCAGAAACTGCCCCTCCCCCCTTGAATAGCCACTCAAACAAGCAGCTTCCCCAATAGCGGTTATGTTTGAGCCGTACACTGGTAGCTATGCAGTGCCAGTTTCAGGATGGACTGCAGGATGTTGTCACCCAATGGTTTTGAAGACACCTCCTTGCCTCCACACAGCGAGAGAAGTTCACAGGGCATCTCAATACTTAAGAGAAAAATTTACTTCTGAAAGTGTACAATCCAGATCATGTCGGACTGTATTCTGAAAGCAGATCTATATGAAGTATCTGGAAGCCACCTAGTGGTAGAGCTGCAACATTTAAATCGGTATTCAGTGTTCTAGTGAGAGACGGTGGTAATACAGCTTGTAATGCACCATGCTGTATTCAAGAGTATACCAAAAATCAATGGAGCTGAGCCTGTTTACACCATGTTTACTGCATTCTCCCAAAAGCAGTACAAACCTTAGAACTGGAATGATGTAATGCAAGACAATGCCATAGCAAAAAACACTGTCTTCACCATGGGACCCGCTGGTAGCCTGGCATCATATATTCACAAAAGAATGGAGAGATAGGAAGCCTTAAATGTCTGAATGTGTAAAAGGATTCATTTCTGGTGTTTGCTCCCTCCTGTACAGACAAGCCCAGTGCATTGCTACTTTTGATTTCAACTGTCAAATCCTGCAGCACTCATTTTAACGCAGGGAAACACTTTGGATTTTCCTGCTGGCAATACACACCCGCTCTCTTCTATCAGTCCTGGGAGAAAGTCTTTTCCCTTTCAGAGTATATTATTTGGCCGTTCCCTGGTTCTCTTTGCAGTCAATCTACCTTATGTTTCTCCAATATAGTTCAAGCTTCACTGACAATACAAGGTTCTTTGCAACCACAACTTAAGACTACTCAGCCATACTCAAGAGTTATGCAGGCACCAAAAGGGGGTGGGCGGAAGGGAAGAGGGGACAACCAACCCATAGCTACTAGTTATCTAGATAAAGGCCAGTCAAAGATCTGTTCATCTGCTGTAACTGGACATATCCAACCTTTGTGAGTGTAACATCCTCATCTGAGACATCTCTTCAGGAACATGCCAATGTTGACTCAATGTCCAGGTCTGCTCTGGGGCCTCAGAAATACCCCAGAAAGACAGCCACTGACACCACTTTTGTAAGTTTCCAGTATGTGATAAGGTCCCGTTATGCTCTTTAGTGCTTAACTACATTTTAAACCATCTGATCCTTTCTAGGGCAAAGAGAAGACAGCACAATAATTCCTCCTAAAGGGACAAAGCACGCACTCCTAGAATTTAAATAGGAAAGACCCAGATCATCTAAGTCCTCTTTCATATCAATACAAGAAAGCATCAGGTGAAAACCAAAGGCCATAATGGAAAGGAGATGCTGCACGTGAACAGCTTTGAAAATATGATCCTAAAATGATAGAGAGAGTAGCCTGTTTAGCATATCAATTTCACATAAGACAGGAACTTGAAGTTTTAAGTTTGGAGATTAGAAGTGAAACTACAGCTGGTTTTTTAATTTAAACGTGCAAAAAACCCACCAGATAGCTTTTGGAATTTAATTTTAATTCTAGTGAAATGTCTGCAGTGCAAAAGTGACATTAAAGAGACAGTGTCAGGGGTTAATAAAATTTTAAAGAATACATGTGCAAACAATAAAGGTAATTCTAGAGATACAAAATAGTCGTCTTGTGCGATCCAGTAACTGGATGTTGTTATTAAAATGGGTAACTAGATAACCAGTTGACATGGCCTTTCCCCCCCCTTTATTTTTAGTGTCTGCATGGGCTCCTATCCCACCCAACATCCCTCATGTAGTTGCATTGACTGAGCTAAGAACTTTGAACAACATTATTTTGGTCTAGTTTTATTACTAAATTAACTTAGAATTCACCAGTTACACGTTAACTTCCTCCACAGTTACAGTCGTCAAATGTTACAAAGCAACAGTGTACAATCTCCCCCCCGCCCCCCAATCAGTTCACTGGGGAATTCTGAGGACACTCTGGAAAAAGGTTACTGATATGCATGACGCTTCATTATTTACAACCATAGGCTTTGTGAAAACAGAATTTTTTGTGTGTTTCCTACAGAATCTGGCTATTTAAAAAGATGCCTCATTCCTTCATTTTAGATCTGGGGTTTAGTTGCCCTGCCTAAAACTATTCCCAGCACAGCGGTTTGGAATGGGAGTTGAACAGGAAATACTGAGCAGTCTGTGCATGCATTACATTCCTTTCCCACCCTAAGAGAGTGGCCAACAAACAAACCTTTCTTCTATAAAAAAAAGGAGACTACACAAAGGTCATCAGCAAATGCAGCCTCCGAATCCAAACATCCTTTTCTATGGAGAAGAATTCGCTGCATTTGCAGTGTTAAGCAGCAGCCTCACCATTTTGAAATGCTAAGTCAACAAACTGCCCAGTTGGGTCACTTACCTGGGAATTGGGATTCTAGTTGATGAATGGGGAGAGAGGTCGGACTCAGGGTAATGTCCTGCATCATCCACTAGGAGGCAGCACTAAGCTGTAAGCGTCTTGTTGGGGAAGCTCTCCCCTCACGTTCCAGTTGTAACAAGCCGAAGAACAGAACCTAAATTAATTGAGGGAATAAACAGAGAACCTCCCTATCTATAGTGAAGCTTAATACCCCTATCAGGCCTATAAAATAAGGGTTGTAAACCCAAAACCTTACTACTGGAAAACTCCTGGCAGAGAACTATTAATGCTATACCCTATTTCAATGCCTGTTAACAGGGCGGGCTGACTTACCTCCCTATTCATCAACTAGAATCCCAATTCCCAGGTAAGTGACCCAATTGGGCATTCTAGTGGATGAAGTCCGGTAAGTCAGACTCAGGGAGGTAACAAGCAGTAGAGTCGGCTATGGGAGGGACAGAAACAGGGTATACTTCTTGCTCCTTTGTACTAACGGAGGACTCCTTGGAGGGCGCGGCGTCAAAATGCAGCTTCTGCTGATTCCAAGAGGGCTTATAATGCCTGGTAAACGCGTGCATGGCTTTCCAGATAGCAGCCCTGCAGATCTCGGACTAGGATGCCCTATGCCTGAAGGCCCAGGAGGCAGCAGCTGCCCTGGTAGAATGGGGCAGAATATTTGCGGGTGGCGTAAGACCCGAGGCTCTGTAAGCAACTGGCAACCCAGTGAGAAATGACCGTCTTAGCTTTTATGCCTCTCACCCTGGGTCTGTAATTAACAAACAGGGACGAAGTCTTTCTGAACGGCTTAGTTCTATCGAGGTAGAATTTTAATGCCCTCTTGACATCTAACGAGAGTCATAGCTTTTCAAAAGGGTGACTCGGATTGGGGCAGAAAGATGGAAGAGCAAGTTCCCGCTCCCTGTGAAAGGAGGAGTCCACCTTTGGGATGAAGGATGGGTCCAGTCTCAAGGAGACAGACTCCTTCCTGAATCTACAAAGGTCCGGATCCATGGAGAGAGCACCTAATTCGGACACTCTCCGGGTAGAAGTAATTGCTACAAGAAAAACCACCTTAGTAGATAGAAAGTAAAGTGAAACCTCCCTCAGGGGCTCAAATGGTGGACCTGTGAGAGCCTTAAGGACTATGTTCAAGTTCCAAGAGGGAAATCTATGCACTACGGGCCGGGCCAGTTGCCTAAGCTCCCTTAAAAAATCTCTTGAGATGAGGGTGAGACAAGAACCTGTCTGTATCTCTAGATAGCGTGCTATCAACTGCCGTTAGCTGTCTGGCTAGGGTTGTTGGGACGGAGGCCTTTGTCTAAACCGCACTGCATTAAGGCTAGGATATCGGCAACTGATGGGGAATGGGCTGCTACTTTGTTCAGGACACACCAGGCCGTGAACGACTTCCAAGAGCTCTGGTAGATCCACTTGGTGGACGCTCGTTCTGTATTTACTACAGAATCTGGGTATCCGAATCTTGTGAGTGTTTCAGAGTCAAGAATCACGCAGTTAGGTTGAGCATGCTGGGGTTCTCGTGTCGTATTGGACCCTGTGTTAAGAGATCGTCGAGCAATGGTAGTTTCCAGAAGACTCCTTTCGATAGTCGAAGGAGATCTGTGAACCACAGTCTGCGTGGCCAAAATGAAGCGATTAGTACCAGATGGGCTTCTTTCGCTCTGGCTTTGAGGATGGTCCGCTGGATCAGGGGGAATGGAGGAAAGGCGTACAACATTCCTGCTGGCCACGTCTGGGAGAGGGCGTCTGCTGCCACCGCTTTCGTGCACCAGTGTCTTGTGAAGAATCTTGGCAGCTTTGCATTGAGTGGGGATGCAAAGAGGTCAAAGGAGGGTTCCCCAAATCTGGCTATCAACTTCCTGTGTTCAGCGACCATTCCCCTGGTTGTATGGTCTCTCGCCTGAGCCAGTCAGCTTCTACGTTCGCTATGCCCTGTGTCGGACTGAGAGGGACAGGACAGAGCTCTTGGCCCACTTGAACATCCGAACTGCTTCCCTGTGTAGAGGAGCTGATCTCGACCCTCCGTGGTGGTTGACATAGGCAACTGCCGTTACGTTGTCTGATAGGATCTGAACGTGGCGTCCGTGCACCTCGTTCATGAAGCCCAGCAACGTCCTGCGATTTGCCAACAATTCTAGCCAATTGATGCTGTTCCTTTGATCGGTGCTTGACCAAGGCCCCTGCACCACCTTGTGTTTGGGGATGGCACCCCAGCCTGTCAGGTCCTCGGTGCCGTGGCCAAGCCGAACGGTAGAGCATGGAACTGCCAGTGGCGCCGGTGATATAGAAATCGTAGCCATCGTCTATGGGCTGGATGAATTAAGATGTGCAGATATGCGTCTTTCAGGTCTATCGACACCAACCAGCTCCCGGGTTGTAGAGAGAGGGTTATCGATGCCAGTGTCTCCATCCGGAACCTCTGTGTTCTGAGGTGCTTGTTCAAATATTTCAGGTCTAGCACCGTTCGCCATGATCCCTCCTTCTTTTGGACCAAAAATAAGATGGAATACAGACCTGATCCTTGCTCCCCAGTTGGTACTGGCTCTATAGCCTTGTGTTTGCCAGTTGTATTTTCTCGATCATGGTGGAGTGCTTTGCGTAGATGGTGGAGGTAGGAGAATTGCGAATGAATTATTTGGGTCTTTTCTGCAGCTCGATTGGGTAGCCCAGGGCCACAGTGTCTAGAACCCACCGGTCTGTAGTCATCTTCCTCCACTTGTGTGTGAACTGTTGAAGACGACCTCCTACCGGCATGGTCCCTGGATAGGAGGGCCCAGAGTAGTCGGGGCACTGAGTGGCGGGAGGAGGAGATCGCCTGGTTTGCGAGGCTCCTGACGCCACCCTGCCCTGTCTGACCCCTCTTCCGTTATTGCCTCTAAATCTAAAGGAGGGGGACTGCCATTGTCTTGAGTAAGAGGTCTCTCTTTGACGGTTAGTATACTTATTGAAGGGACGAAAAAAGGACCTTTGAGATTGGCACTGCTGCAGCGAGTGCTTCTTATCTTCGGTGGATGTGTCCGCCAAGGTTTTGGCCAAGGCTGATCCAAAAAGCTTGGGACTCATACCTCCCTTGAACTAGCAGATTCTTAGCGTGGTTATCCGCCTTCCACGAACAGAGCCAAAGCCTTTAACAGGCGGCCACATTCGCTGCTATCCCATTAGCTGCCCGTGTTAGGGAGTCCATGGTGGCATCTGCTAGAAAGGTGTTAGCCATTGTGATCTTGGCAGCCATTTTATCAGACATGGAGGGGCTCACATCCAGGCCCTTGCTTAGCTTAAACCACTTTAGTACTGCTCTCGAGGCACAGGATGCTGTGGTGGCAATTCTAAGTAGATGAGAGAGGGCCTCATAGCTGCGTCTAAGTCCCACGTCTATCCCCTTGTTGGTTGGATCCTTGGGGAAGTCGCCTTCTGCAAGGAAGACTGACTGACTGGCCGGCCAGGGAGGAGGCGGCTGCGACCTGGGCGTGGCGAATATGTCGTTGCAGTCTTTGCGGAAGGCATACAGCGTCTGCTGTGCCTTGGACAGTTTAGAATGCCTTGTAGGCAGTTTCCACTGTGCCCTGGCAATTTTCTCAAAGGCCTTATCCATCTGAACCCCTTTACCGCTACTGTCTAGCTTGGGGATATATTCTCTGTCTGAGTCTGAATCTTCCAAGGAGGACTCTGAGGCCTTTTTGTCCTGTACCTTGGGAGTTATGCGTAGTACACAGGACGCCCTTCTCAAGAGTTTGGGGCCCAAACAAGCTCTCTTCCCACCTCCTTCCCCTCCATTGTCTGTTCTGAGTGAAATCGTGTAGCAGGGAAAGATCAGACAGAGAAGAAATCTCATTGTCCCTGGATGAGGCCCTGCTGGATCTGTGCCTATGGGCCTTCCTCTTGCCCCTTTTTTGTATCTGGGGGGTGGTGGTGGTGTGTGGAAATCGCTCCTTTCTGAGTCTTCGCTGGATCCGGAGTCCCCGTGTCCTCGGAAGAGAAGTCCATGAGTTCCCTAAGGGACTCCTTGCGCCTCTTAGCCCCTGAGGTGGCTTTCTGTTTCCCTTTCCCCACCATCCTGGATTGCCCTTTAGCCTTTTGGGGCTGGGTCTCCGAGGGGGATCTGTGCCTCCTGTGGCAACGCGAGCAGGGCTGTAGCCTTTCCAGGCTCTGGATAGTTTGGATCATGCGATCCAGCATCTCCATTTGGAGACGCTGGGCTGGGGCTGGCTCCGCGGGGGGGTCTTACCGGTTGGAGGGATGCTGCAGATTGCTCCCCTTCAGAGTCTGAGCCGTTCTGTGACTCTGCCTGGGCTTCCTGCACCGAGTCAGCAACCTCGGCAGCTCTGGCAGCC
Organism: Sphenodon punctatus; assembly: GCA_003113815.1. Classification (NCBI taxonomy): domain Eukaryota; kingdom Metazoa; phylum Chordata; class Lepidosauria; order Sphenodontia; family Sphenodontidae; genus Sphenodon; species Sphenodon punctatus. Next base: position 7,382,964 of record QEPC01003143.1, on the reverse strand, counting down.
CCTGCCTGACTGTTCCTGGTAGCGGCCTGGAGTAGTCAGGGGCGCTGAGCGGCGAGAGGAGGAGATCACCTGGTTTGCGAGGCTCCTGACGCCGCCCTGCCCTGTCTGAATCCTCCTTTATTGCCTCTAAATCTAAAGGAGATGGGCTGCCATTGTCTTGAGTAAGAGGTCTCTCTTTGACGGTTAGTATACCTATTGAAGGGACGAAAAAAGGATCTTTGAGATTGGCACTGCTGCCGCGAGTGCTTATCTTTGGTGGATGCCTCCGCCAAGACTTAGGCCAAGGCTGCACACCGAGTTTTGGCGGTTTCCGCCATCTTGGATTGTCCCCCAGCGGCCATGCTCAAGGGTCCATACCTGGAGGCCGGCCCTGGTAAAAAAGCAGCAGGACTCTTTTGCGTGCCTGGGAAGCCTCCGGGCGCTCTGTATTTTTGTAAGTTCAGGTTAATGGGCCTGCCTCAATCTTTCTTAAAGAAAGAGAAGCGGAGCCCTCATGCAACGCTCCTCCTAGTTCGGAGGCAGACACTAAACTGGAGTGTGAGGGGAGGGCTTCCCTAACAAGATGCTTACAGCTTAGTGCTGCCTCCTAGTGGATGATGCAGGACATTACTCTGAGTCCGACTTACCAGATTTCGTCCACTAGAAACTACTTTTTAAATCATATAAAAACCTTGCCGGTCTCCCCTGCCTAAGGGGGATGTACCATGTACAAACTATAAATGTGCCCTTTACAGAGCTTTATAGGATTTTTCAAATACTCAGTGCAACAGCTCTAAAAGCAGAGAGCTAGTTGGGTTTGCAAAGATGATTTCATAGTGCACAAGTAGTTAAAGGAAGGATGTTAACGAGATGCTAGCCTGCTGAACCTAGGTTCGGTCCGTGCAACCCACCACTCACGTTTTGCATGTAATAAATGGACAGATCCCAATGTGTCTTTCACGCACTGGTGGGCAACCCCCACTTGCAGCCCCAGGAAGAGCAGGAGCAGAGAAACGGGCAGGAAGCAGTCACTCCTTGGATGCGCTAGGATTTCCACTCATGACTCTATGGTGCTGACGGACCTGTACATGTGGAAGAACTGCCCACAAACTGATTGACAGGACACAGGCATGTGTGCGTACATTAGCCCTCACCGCATGCACCACACTCTCCATGACCAAGCCAGGAGCAGAGGTTGCAACTCTGGTGGGTGGTGGCCCTGTGGGCAAACACCTAATGAATGGGAAGGTCTTCTTTGTTAACACCCAAAGTTAAGCCATCTTCCATGAATGGTAATGCTTGCAAAGAAACTTTGCACAGTAAAGGAGGAACATTATTCGCGTTATTATTTATTATTATTATTATTAAACATTTATAAAGCGCCAGTAACAACCTGGCGCTGTACAGAACATATAATCAGCTGCGGTCCCTACCTGTGGCTTACAATCTAACTTTGATAAGTTCCTTACCCTCATGGTATGAAACAGAATGAGGGATAAGAAGCAAGAGTTCCAATTTATTTGGTCTTTCAATTGCTTTTAGGTTGATTACTAAACCTCTGGGATATATTACATAATAGTTTGCTAACTACTTGAGAGGAAAGATGAAGAGAAAGTGAATGGGCAGTACGCAAGGTTAAATTACTACTACCTCATTAAGTTCTTCAAGACAGCATTGACGTTCTGCAGAACTGGAATGGGACTGGAGAGAGCAAACAGCAGTTTCAGAATGACAATGAGCAAAGTTTCATAAAACTTACTTTTATAGAAGAAAGTACTGTATGTACTTGCTACTACTATTAATCATTTCTATAGCGCTACTAGGCATACGTAGCGCTTTACAATGGCACATTTTCAAAGACAAGGTCCCTGCCCAGTGGGCTTGCACTCTAAGATGGACAAGGATGAGGGGAACACAGGTACAGACACACACACATATTCCTATTCCTACAGATAGGTAACTGAGGCTAGGAGTTTGAGAGTTGCCCAAGGCCACCCAGTGAGTTTATGGCAAGGGCAGGATTTGAATCCTGGCTTCCCAGGTCCAGCACGTTATCCACCACCCTACAATGGCTCTCTCCGCTGAGAGGTTGCAACTTGCCCAAGACTACCCAGCAAGCTCATGGCAAGGGCAGGAACTCACCCAGCGAGTTCATGGCAAAGGCTTTCCAGGTCCAGGACCTTATTCCAGGGCATGAAATTTCAGATTGAACTCGGGGAGTCAAAAATAATTTCAGACACCAAACTTTATCCTGATATTAAACCGTTCTTGCCCCACTACCATCCCTGAACCAGTTGCCACCCTCAGTGTTCTGGGCACCAATGGCTCCCAGGCGTCTGCAAATTTTGTGCCCTGCCTTATCCACCACACCACACTGGCTCTTTTGCTTTACCAGACATCCCAGCAGTCCCTGTTTAGGAGGGACAACTTCTCCTTGGGTGCTGAACCTTATTGTTACTCTTTCAGGGGAGAAGGTCTGGAGTTAAAGCCTCAGGCACCTTTCTCGGCTGCCTCTTAGGAAAAGTGCCTATGGGGATAATGGGGAGACAGGACCACCCTTAGGGATTGTGGGGCCCAGGGCGGGTGAGAAATGTGGTGTCCCCTTCTGCTGCCAGTGGCAAAGCTGCCAGCGGGCCTAGGGGTGCTCCCCAGGCCGGGGCTCAGGGACAGGCGGAGGGAGCATCCGCACAGCCCATTTGTTTTTCAGAAGGGCATTTACCGGCCCGCTACCACCACCATGCTGACAGCGACTCCGCTGCTGCTGGCCTGGGTCCCACGCCGGGCCCGCTCGCTGGCTTCTGGGTCACACCGGCGGCGGTGCCGCAGCAGCAGCATAAGTGGATTTGCTGCCGCCCGCCGGAAGTTGCTACGGGCCAGGGAGTGAGGGAGAGACGGGGCCTCTGCATCTCCCTCACTCCCTGGCTGAGACAGACAATGGCCGGGAGCTGTAGGCTGTGCGCCCCGGCCCGCCCTACACTTCGGACGTCTCCAGAGTGGACAGTCAGAGGTGGCGGGCAGAGGGCGCAGACTGTAGCCGCAGCCCACAAGGATGGAGTTGGCTGGGCCGGGGTCATGCACTGCGGTGGCGAGCCTCCCCTCCCCCGGCCACAAACCCAGTCACCCAATAGTAATTAAAAAGTAATTAAATTAAATTAGGGCCTGAGCACGGGGGCCCCCAGGAGCGGGGCCCAGGGTGACTGCCCCATGGTAAGGCCAGTCCTGTAGGGAGATGCTGGAACAACAAGCAGGTAAGTGGCAGGAGAACCAAGAGAGCGTTTGTCCGTTTATGTACTTGGCATGTTGGTGGGGTGTGCGCACGTGCGTGTAAATGTGTGAGGGGTGGAGCTTACCGACTAAGGGGGCAAAGCTCACCCTCTTTGGATGCTCACAATGTTGGGAGGTAATGCTTTTTTTAGCCCTAATAAATGGAAGATTGTGGGAAGCGAATGAGAGGTTAATTCCTAGCTCAGCTCTGAAGTGGCTTATAAATATATTGTGTGAGAGAAAGGAGGCTGCACATCCACTCTTAGTCACGTTCTTCCTTTAAACACCTCTCTTTCTTGAAAACCTAATGTACACTTTTAAAAGGAAGAACCTTGCATACCACACTCACTAATTGGGGCAAAAAGCAAGCTAGAGCAAGCCTGAGTGTCTCATATACGCTCTGCCACAAGGTTACCACATTTGCTTTAATTATCTCCACAATGAAACCAGCACAAAGAGGTTTTAATGCTCTAACAAAAATCTTTCTTCCCTACATTCCATAAACAGTGTGTAACGTTTAAACCATTACACAAGTGTCAAATATTTAACTTACCTAATGAACCTTCAAGTCTGCAAGCACGGTACAAGCTTTAATAGCCGAAAGGAAACAAATCCCATTGAGTGTCCTTTCTGCATATTCCCCCAGCTTCAATACCCAGTATGCTCAAATTGCAGGGACGGATCCAGAAGTGATGTGGATGGGGGGGCTGAAGTCCAAAGTTAGCATTGCCCCGCCCAGAGGATTAGGCCCTGCCTCCAGCCCCGCCCCCTGCCAAGCAAGCACCATGGCAGCTTCACCGCTGGCCAGACACAGACACACTGCCCCCGCAATTCACTGGATCTGCCAGCACAGTTCTAGGGCTTCTCCTCAGGCCCATGGGCCAAATGCACATATGCATTTATTTATTGGATAGATTTTTACCCCGCCCCTCCTAAAAACAGCTCGGGGTCTTTTTCAAATTCGTAGGCTACTTTTAGATGATTGGCGCGTGCTCGTGCCAAAAAATTACACGCCCTTTAAATCTCACTCCCACCCCTGTACCACCAAGCACCCGCCGATTTCCCCTCCAGCTCACGCCTCCCCCCACCTGCCCCACAACTGCCACCATGCCCCCTCCCCAGGGCCAGCATTGCTGCCTGGCAGGCTTGCTGCTGCCGCCCTCCACCCCCCAATCACATTTCCAGCATTTTTGAAAACACCTAAAATCACAAGACTAACAGTTTTGTGCCCCCGGGGCAGCGTAGCAATAACTTCATTAAGAAGAGTTAGTGAAACAGCAGCCATAATCTCAGAACCATATTGGCAGATTTATTTTCCAAGACAGAATAGATATTGCTTTACATCCTAAATTCCTTCCTAAGATAGTATAAGTAAGACACTTGTGAGAATGTGGCCCTTTTTACATAGGCCTCTCCCACCCATGAACACGCAGATTTCTGTGTGTTCATGGGTGGGGGGAGTCCCATGTGAATGCCACAGTGCATGCGCCCATGGTGAGTGGGGGTGCGTGCGCACCTACCTAACATGCATCCCCCCTCACCCCCCTCATCCCCACACACTGAGCAACTGGGGGAAATGGCAGATACGCCGTGGGTGTGGATAGTGAGGGGTGAGTGGGGATGCATGTGCAGTCGTGCGCATGCCCTGCCATGCACCGGCGCCCATGGACCGCCCCTCCACCTGGCGAAGCCATGTAAAAATAGCCTGTAAGGAGCCACTCCAAGAACAGAAGGTTGCTACCTTGTAAACAAGGTTCTTTGAGATGGCTCAGAACATACTCACAATACCCACCCCTCCAGCCCCGCATGGAATTTTTCTCATATTCCTAGAAAGGGTTGGAAGGAACTATTATTCAGAGGGAGAGAGTGCTTTTTATACTAGAGGAGGTCGAGACCATCATGTGGTCTGTTTGAATAGGGTGAGCATGCACAACCCAGTTGTGAGAATGTTTGAAGCCATCTCGAAGAACCTTCTTTACAAGGTAGCAACCTTCTGATCATGCACATGGGAAGGAGTGGTTTGTAAACAAACAGCTTTATCTCCCAGCCCGATCAGGTGTCCCTGCTGCTGCTAGGAGCCAGAGGCAGGTGAGGGATGGGAAACTGGAGCCAGGGAGGGGACGCACAAGAACTTATGGGGAGAAGCTGGCTGCAGCCTGCTGTCCAGCCATTCAAGTGCGGGGCCCAAGTTGGGCAGCCTTACCTGCTGGACTGGGCTGCTGCTCGGCTCCGCTCCCAAGCCCTGCTGCTGCCTCAGGGCCAGAAGGGCAGCCTGGGGGCTGCAACCCCACCACACCGCCTCCTCTCTGGCCTGCATGGGCGGAAAGCCCCTCTGCAGCCTCTGTTTTCATCTAGACTAACATTAGAACATAAGTGCCATACGGAGTCAGACCAGTCTGGTCCATCAACTCCAGCATCCTGTCCTCCAACTGTGGCCAATCTCGATCACATGGGAGAAGAACCAACAGTCACGATGAGCAATCCGTTCCCCGTTGTTCACTCCCAGCTCCCGACAGTAAGAAGTTCATCCTGTAAGCTACTTGGTTAATAGCCATTAATGGACCTACTCTCTAAGAACTTATCCAGTCCTTTTTCAAACCCAGCTATACTACTGGCCCTGACAGGGGCGTAGCTAGCTTGGGATGGGCCCAGGGACAGGAAATGTCCATGGCCCCCCCATCCTCTTTTTTCCTGCTGGTGGTGAAGCCGCTTGCCAGCCATGGGGTGCCTCCCAGCTCGGCTGGTCTAAGGGCGCTGGGCTGCTGGTGCTTGGAATTTACTTGCTCTCTGCAGGGTGCTGCTGGGCCCATCTGTCTTCTGGGCCAGTGGTGAGCTGGTCCCACAGTGCACTCTGTCCCTCGTGGCTCGCGGCCAGCAGCAACAGTCCCATTGCTTCCCCGGCCCACCCGACTGGCCATGGAGGCCAGGTTGGAGGCCAGGTTGGGCAGGCTCGGCTGGCTCGATGCAGGGAAGGTGCCCGGCGGCAGTTCCACTCAGTTACTGAGTGGAGCCACCACCGGGCACCTCCTCTCTCCGGCTGGGCCTCCTTCGAGCCAGCCCTGCCCTGGTCCCGACTGTTGGGGAGAACTCCACGACACAGTGTCAGGGGGGGCAAACCAAGTCACGAAGCTTGTGAGTGTGACCTGGCCTAACGCAGACTGCTGCATGGGGCCCCTCCCTGTCCACAGTTGAAACATCATGCCAGACACAATGTTGCAACCACAGGCAGAGGGGGAAGGGGGCCGATGCAGCAGCTGGAAGAGCCACAAGCCAGCTCAGGTGACAAAATGGGGGTGGGGGTGGTTTAACTACCTTGGACATTGGACCCCCAGCCAGTACTGGTCCTGGAACAAATGTCCCTGTTTGTCCAATGGTAGCTACGCCCGTTTTAAATCTGCCGGCAGCTAGTTTCATGGTGTGTCCCCTAGTTATTATTATTATTATTAACAAACATTTATATAGCGCCAGCAGTGTACCTGGCACTTTACAAAGTAATAAAATAGACACGGTCCCTGCCCCTAGGGCTTACAATCTGAGAGACAGGAGCTGGGGGAGAGACTTAGGAAGGGGAACAGAGGGAGAGACAAGGGGTCTAACATTCATGAAGATG
>QEPC01003143.1:7363922-7376036 GCA_003113815.1 Sphenodon punctatus | reverse complement strand
CGTAGGTATAGGAATAGTGGCTCAGCAGGATAAAGAGTCAGACAGAGCAGAGCGAAAGAGGTGAGTTTTAAGGAGAGATTTGAAGGTATGAAGGGAGGGGGCAAGGCGGATGTGGACAGGGAGGGAGTTCCAGGCATGGGGGGCAGCAAGTGAGAAGGGACGAAGGCGCTTAGGTGAGCAGGGAAGGCATGGAAGGGTGAGAGAAGGGACAGAGGAGGAGCGAAGTGCACGGGCTGGAGTATGGAGGACGATAAGTGCAGAGGTAGCGGGGAGCAAGGTTGTGAAGAGCTTTATAGGTGAAAGTTCTAGTTCTAGTACTAATTCAGAGGGTAAATAACCATTCCCTATCAACTCGTTCAACACCACTCAAGATTTTATAAACCTCTATCAATGTCCCCTCTCAGTCTTCTCTAAGCTAAAGAGACCCAGCTTGACAAGCCTCTCTTTGTACGGAAGTTGTGCCATGCCCTTTATCATTTGCGTTGCCCTTCTCTGTACTTTGTCTAGTTCAACTATGGCTTTTTTGAGATGGAGCGACCAGAACTGCACACAACATTCCAGGTGCAGTTGCACCACTGATTTGTATTGAGGCATTATGACATCCTGAGTTTTATTCTCTATTCATTTGCGAATAACTCGTAACATTCTGTTCCTTTTTTGACTGCTGCTGCACATTGGGCTGAGGATTTCAGTGTATTGTCCACAATCGCTCCCAGATCTTTTTCCTGAGTGGTAACTCCTAGCTTAGTACCCAGCATTAGAAAGAAAGGGCTGGACTAAATGGTCAGTTCTCACAATGGAGAGATGTAAAAAGTGGTGTGCCTCGGGGATCTGTATTGGGACCGGTGCTGTTTAATGTATATATTAATTATTTGTAAGAGGGCGTTAAGAGTGAGGCGATCAAATATGCAGACGACACCAAGTTATTCAAGGTAGTTAAAACACGAGCAGACTGTGAGGAACTGCAACGGGATCTTACGATACTGGGTGCCTCGGCATCTAAATGGCAAATGAGATTTAATGTGGACAAGTGCAAAGTGATGCATGTAGGAAAAAATAATCCAAACTATGCGTACACAATGTTGGGTACTAAGCTAGGAGTTACCACTCGGGAAAAAAGGACCTGGGGGTGCTTGTGGACAATACAATGAAATACACAGCACAGTGCGCAGCAGCAGTCAAAAAACCAAACCATGTTAGGAATTATTTGGAAGGGGATAGAGAATAAAACTGAGAATGTCATAATGCCGCTATGCAAATCAATGGTGCAACCGCACCTCAGATATTGCGTGCAGTGCTGGTCGCCCCATCTTGGACACTAGCTGTTCAAGAGCAGTAGCTCATTTCTGTTTTGGTGCCATAATTCACAGGCAAAAACTGTTGAAAGAACAACAACTAATGGATAGTAATCGTTTAATGTGGATGATATATGGTTATCTTGGGTTCGGTAATATTTATTCTGAGCTGCTGATTATATGCTTGTTTATTATGGTTGTACCTGGGTCCTGGTTAGATGCCACAGTCTGTAGTTGAAATAGTTTGATGAATGACCTTGGGCTGATTTTTGCTTAAAGTCTATGTTACGGTGTTACTGTGTTTGTTGTAACATGTATTTTGAGTTTTGATTGTGAATCATGTTACTGAGTTTAAGTTAATTTTACCGGCTTACTTTTGTTATAACTTATGTTAATACAAATAAAGAATATATATCACCCCTGGTCACCCCATCTCAAGAGAGACATATCTGGACTAGAGAAGGTACAGAGAAGGGCAACAAAAATGATCAAGGGCATGGAAGGGCTTCCGTATGAGGAGAGGCTTGGTAGGTTGGGACTCTTTAGTTTAGAGAAGAGACAACAGCAGAGATATGATAGAGGTCTATAAAAACATGAGTGGTGTGGAACTAATAAACAAGGAGCAGTTATTTACCCTCGCAGCTAGTACTCGAACTAGGGGACACTCCATGAAACTCATGGGTTGCAAGTTTAACACAAATAAAACAATTTTTCACTCAGCATATAATTGGGTTGTGGAATCTACTGCCAGAGGCTGTGGTAAGGGCCAGTATTATAGCTGAGTTTAAAAAGAGGTTTGGACATGTTTCTGGAAGACAGAATCAGGGAACATGACAGGAGCTGGGGGAAAACAACAGGGAATGGAACCCCCATTGTGACCTGTCGGGTGCTTCTTCCAAGACATCGTGATTGGCCACTGATGGAGACAGGATGCTGGGCTAGATGACCATGGGTCTGACTCAGTATGGTACTTATGTTCTTATTGTGTACTCATAGTTTTGGGTTTTTTCCCTATGTGCATCACTTTGCACTTGTCCACATTAAATCTTATCTGCCATTTAGATGCCCAGGCACCCAGTCTCATAAGATCCTGTTGCAGTGCTTCACAGTCTGCTTGTGTTTTAACTACCTTGAATAACTTTGTGTCATCTGCAAATCTGATCACTTCACTCTTAACACTCTTTTCCAGATCATTAATGAATACATCAAACAGCACTGGTCCCAATACAGATCTCTGGGACACACCACTTTTGACATCTCTCCATTGTGAAAACTGACCGTTCATTCTCACGACAGTTGCTGCTTCTCCAAGCTGAAGAGCCCTAAATGGCTCATAGGCAAGTCATACCATACTTCTGAGCCTTTCTGTTGCTCCTTTCTGTACCTATTCTATCCCCTTTTGTGGAGACAGAAACAAAGCTATACACCAGGTTGGGAAACCTGTGGCTCGGGAATAGCAAGCAGCTCTTGGGCGGGGTCCTGTGTCTCACTTCACGGCACCCAAGCCTCAGCAGCTGAACCACAGCGATCCTCCTCAGAAGCCAGAACTGCAGGGCACCAACTCTGCAAACCAATCAAAGCAGGAGAGGGGTGTCTGCGCTAGCGGTGTGGGTTTTCCAGAAAATTTTCCAGTGCCCTAAATGAGCTGGGATCTGATTTAGCATGTTTATTTTGACATATTAAACGAAGCTTTCATAAAGTACACCATATTAATTTTACATGCTGAATAAATCTCAATTTTTTCCCCCCAAGATCCAAAATGTAGTTGAAATATTTAATTAGGAAAGAAAATAAAAATAAAGCACACTTATGTGGTTTAAAATAAAATGTTATATTCAAACAAGTTCTAAGCTTTACTTGGAAATAATTTTTGTTGGAATTTCTTGTAAATAACCTAGTTATAACAACCTGACAATTAGAGACCCCATGTATAGAGAAAGGGGCTGTATATTTCATCCTGTGCTTTTGGGTACATAGATTAGGTCTCTGCTGTAGTAGTGGGCATTAAGGTTTGGTTTGGGTAAATAGGAAGGGGACTAAGTGCCTGTCAGAGTAAATGGTGTAGCTTTCCTTGCTCCATTGAACATTCGTTCAACATGTAGTATTGTTCCTTCTCTATTTGAACGTGTCTTGTGAATTTTAAGTTTTATTGCTGTTTCCCACCTTAGGACTCTGTTTTGTTTTATTTAAGACCTTAAGGCTTCAGTTTGTATAGTCACGGCTCGCCCCGGTGTTAAATTTTAAAACTGTTACAACCAATGGTTTTAAAACAAGAAATTGAATTGTATTCATTGTAAATAATTTAAGATGACAGTTTAATAGCACACACTTCCCTTAATTGTTTAAATTTGAAGAAAACACAGTTGAAGCACTGAAAACTGTTAACATACAAATCTGGGGACATTATCGACACAGCACACCCAAAGAACTGTGCATGGTATGCCACTGTTGCTGACTGATTTTATTACAAATTTGAAACTGCTTCCCAATTGGACTGGTATTGGTATCCATTCATTACATTACTAATTTTACGAAACAATGAATTTTTAGAACGACAAATTTTTCCACCCCACACCACCGGTGTCTGCACGCATGCTTGTGTGTCTTGTGGCTCTTGGCCACACAAAGATTTTGGTATTTAGCTCTTGGGGCTGGAAGCTTTGCTCACCCCTACTGTAAACTGTATTTAAGGCAGAAGTTCCCGAACTATGAGTCAGCATCCTACCTGGGATTCTGTCATCTATGGAAGGGGTCACAATCCCAACTGATCACACTGGCGCTGGACCCCTCTGGATGGTAAGTAACCCACCCCTGACCCTCCTGCTAGGCCCCCACCCTCCCTCCCTTCCATGGCCCAAGCTGGCCTAGTCCCTCCCTGCCAACAGGGGCCAGGGGAGAGGGACCTAGCACTGGCCTCCGGCTCCCTTCCCTATACTTGGTCAAGGATTTTCCAAGTTCTGAAGTTTCAAGGGCTCTTCCTCAAAACTATGGAACTCGTAAAATCGAGTCAAATACTCCCAGGGTACTGGGTGTTTTCCGAGGAAAACAGAGAATTGAGTTTCAGCACTACCATCAAAGTTAAGAAATGAACAGGTGGGGTGGGGAGGGAGAAAGATATCTGCAAGTCAGTTAAGGTCACTGCTCAAAGTGTATGTGGGAGCAGAACTGCCCATTTGTTAAAAGCAACTCTCATTTTTTTATCTTTTGAAAGTAAGTTTTTGCTTGCAATGAGCATGAGGGTCATAACACCATAGAAAGCTACTGTTTCGGGTTATTTGCCCATGAAAGCCCAATGGCTTTTGTCTGTGGCCTCCCTGAATATGGGGTCCAGAGAAGATGTGCGAGTTTGTTTAGACAGACAGTCCTTTCCTAACATTTGGGCGAGGCCAGATGTACAGAGAACTGTCAGACCCACTCTCCAAGGCAGCCTATGCGCTCATAGGGTGACACATGCGCACAGTGGGGGTCTATGGATGGATGGATGATGGAGTGCAGACACTGCACAACCAGCTGCAGTTCCAAGTTCAACAAAATGAAAGAGCGAGATCCCCAGGTGAGATGAGTGTGTCATGACTTTTCTGGACATTTGTGCGTTGCCAGAAGTAGGGCAGTCACTAACAGAAGCTGGACCTTCTCTACTGTTTCCCCCCATCACTGCCATGACGGCAGCAAGAGGATAACTATGGGGCTCCCAGGAGTGCCTCATCAGATAGCCGAGCCTAATCTCTTCAGGGACACAAGTGACTTGGGTATGGGAATGTGAACCCCCTGATGAAGAGCTTGTTGCCCTGCATGAGGTTTGGACAAGCTGAGAAGTGCAGAGCGCTTTGCTAAGTGGGAATGCAGAAGATGCTAGAGAGGGAAGCTGCATATTTGACTGGGGTTTTTATGAGAACTGAGAGGGATTTCCAACACCACACAGGTGAGACCCTGATAAAACTGTGCTGGTACCTACCCATACACCTGCGTGCCACACATGCGATAAACCAGGTTGACAATATGCAAAGACTGATTGGGCTTTTGATTTCAGTTTTTACTATAGGCACTCAAAGCATGCAATTTGCTCAGTAAACTCTGGGTTCTGTGCATAGCAAAAGGTTATTTCCAGTCATCAAGTGCTAGCAGGTATACAGCTAGGTATGAACCGACATGGGGGAGTGAGGATAGCAGGCGCTGGACCTCCTCCTGGAGTCATAATAGCCAGGAATTCTTGCTCCCATGGTTTGCCGTGGCTGCAAATCATGTTCGGGAGTAGGGGGATTGGTAGGCAGAGTGAAGTGGGGAAGAACGCCTGCCTATGTATTAGGCTTGTCACTCTTAACCTGTGAGTGGGGGGCGCTGCCTAAACGCCCAAGAAATACATGCAGGAGGCTGCCCAATTAGACTCTACATGCTAAACATGGAAGTGGGGGCTGCACTGACCAAACCCAGACTTCAGGGAGCAATTGTCTAATTTATTAACAGCCAGTGTTTATTCTTTATCTGCGATCTTTGACACCTCACTGTTCACCCCCTGTGCTGTTTCTCTCTCCTTGGCACTGGCAACAGAGCAGGCTGGATAGCTTTCAACCAATTCTCCAGAACAGGAAATGCCTTCATTCAAGAAAATTTGCATTAGAATGTCTTCAGTCTTTTCTTGCATCTGATCATTACCACCGTTATTCCTAGATTAGATTATGGCAGTGTGCTTTACCTATGGTTACAGAGTAAGATGCTCTAAAAACATACAGCTGGTACAGAATGTCACCTCCTACATTTTGGACACTACCAATTAAAAAAAATAAACACTCTGTTTCCTTAATAAATGCATGGGATGCCTGTTCTTTTCTTGGAACAAATTAGGGTGTTGATTTTGGGAAGCAGGAGAGAGGGATATGATAAACTGATTTTCTCCATGCTTTATTGTCTGAAAAAAGATCGTTGCCACACTGGGATTACTGCCTCAAACTAGTGTTTTCATCCAATTTGAGTGTCTTTTCATTTAGGGAATTTTGCAAGATCCATTTCTCCTCATGTTTTTATGGAGAGACAGCAGTTAGCTGGCTTTGGAATTTGTCCTTGTGTATAAATGTTTAAAATTATATAGAAGCACTTCCAGCATATACGTGAGTGCATTTCATATTGCAAAACAGAAACTCACTTTACAAGATTTCTGAATTTGTCTTAACCGTAGCCTTTTTATTAACATTAAGCACTATTCATAAACAGTTTATGACTACAATTAAATAGTTTAATAAATATGAGGGAAGCCATTTTCATGCTTAAAGAGAACTAGAAAAAAAGAGAACTAGAAAAAACAAGCCATGCTAGACAGCAGTACCAAGGAGTCTATTGTTGACAAGGAACATGCTAGGATCTATCCCATCTACCTGCTGGTAGTAAGCCAACCCATCTCAGTCGACACGACAGGCTTATGCTGAGAATTTTTATAATGAGATAGACTCAAGACCTGCTTGGAAACTCTTGGCTATCTTCCCAACTTTTTTCTAGCAAGCATCGGATAAATCTAAAGGGTCATCTTTTCTAGCAGGAAGAGAAACATACTTCTCTATCTGTTCCAAGAACGGTTCTCTACAACTCTCCCTTTGCCTCTATTATTGGTCCTTCTGCCTTATTACCCACCTCTGCTAGTGTTCATGGCTTTTGTAAGCAGTTTCCGAACAAGAATTCACCCAGTTCTTGATAAATTCACACTATTTTAATGCTTCATATATATTTCCAAAAGCCATCTTAGAAACAAAGCTTTTCCTATGTGGTTTCTACCTGCAGTTTTGGTTTGTTTTCTTAGAGCAAGGATGGAGTCATCTTTAGTATTTCTCACACATAATGCAAGGACTGCAAAAGCTGCCACTGTCACTTCATGCTTCAAGATCAACCAAAAGAGAGCTTTCTGAAGTCCATACACGCCAGGTGGGACTCGTCTGCTGCAACACAAGGTCAGAGAAGTCTATCATAGTAACCACTGATGTCTTTACAGCACTAGTCTTAAACTTGTAGAATATAACATTTAGTTGAATATTTAGATTACTTTAATTGACATACATGTTTTTACAGACTACACCAAAACAAAAAAAATACCACTTCTTGCAAGTTACAATTGGCCACTTGAATAGAAAACTGCTTCAGAAAAGTTAGAAGCTGGCGTCTGGGGTGGGGAGGAGTGTGCTGTGTGTGGCTTGGGCAGGGAAGAGGTGGGACCAAGGGTGCCCAAGACCTGGGCAGGTGTCCCTTGTGAGAGTGACACAAGTTAAACAGCTGTGAAGCAAACCGTCATGGAACAGAGACAGCAGCAATGGAAACTGCTATGTGAAGTCTATGGGCAGCCAACGGGATGAAGCGAGGAACTAGTGGCTGATGTGACTGGAACCAGGGCCACACAGGCCTCTGTCGGCACTAACCTATGGGAGCTGGGCCTATAGGCCAATGGCTGGGATTGGGGGGGGGGGGGAAAGCCAGCTGAGCAAGCATGAACGAACTTAATGACACTTGGATTCTCTGAGGGCTGGCCAACACTACACCACAGATTTCAGTTTGTAACTCAATTTTGATTTTGCTGAAATATCAAGAATCCATCAATGAGGATTTTTAGGTCACTTCCTGTTACAAGATGAGGCAGTTTATTGTTGCCAACATCATAGTCAAACAGAGTATGTTTCAGCGATCTTAAATGATACGTTACTGATGCATGTGGTCGCCTTACACTTTCAAAACTCCCTTTCCCTAGGGTGTTATTTAAAAACTATGGTTGTTTGAAGAACAAATGATTATCAAGCACACACTTAACAAGATCGAAAAAACATGATGAACTCTTTCTCTTAGACTAAAGATCTGTGTTTGCTATATAAAATATGCAAGTGATTTTCTGATGCAAACTTCTTTCTCCCTATATTCCGTCCTTCAAAGCCCAGTAAGCTTAATTTTGGTTTGTGAGGAGTCTCCTCCTCTTCCCACCCAGAAAGTATATTGTGCTAGACACATACCAAAAAATCATGACGTTAGAGAAAACTTATGGCATTCTTAATGGAAATTAAGTTACCACTCCCGTGTCATGTTGGGAAGCCAATCAATTGATCAGTCAAATATTGTCAATTGACCAACCATTTGTCAGGGGTCAAATATTCCATGAAGTCAAAACATGGTCTTCTGTAGATAGTGGGCTTTTAAAAAAAATATCACACACACACACACACCCCCCTGGTCAGAGGCTCCTGTTTTACTAAAGTTCTGCAACCTGGGAAGCCAAATTTTGCAAATTCACTTCAAGAACAAATGTTAAGTTTAAGTAACAAGTTTGATTTCTAGCAGAGTTGCCCAGCAGAAAACAAACCATCCTAACAGCACAGGTCAAAGAGTTCCTGCACACCTGAAGCAAACCACCACCTACAATCATGCCCCTCCAAACTACCTCAGACCCCAGCAACAAACATGCCCCATACCAAAAAGTTAGAGCCCCCCTACCCAAAAAAACTAAATAACCCAAGCACGTCAACAGCAAGCACAAAGAGGGAAAAAGCCAAGATCAACTTGGTTTTTGCAATTAGCATAGTCAGTCAATTGGCCAATTAACTACATTATTTTCTGACCTGTTAAACACCCTACCCTACTTATATTTTGCTTGTTGTAGTGAAAAGTTTAAGATTTAACAATGCAAAAAATATACCAGATGTATGCTTCTGGATGGTAGTGTAGGCAAACTTCAAAATAATCTGAGTTGATCTGATTTGGTTTTCATGGAATGCAGCAATCACTACGTCTACAATAAAAGGCTGAATATGAAATGTCTATCAATTAGATCTGTCTTCAGGCCTTTGCATTACAACTTTATCAACAGTCTATAATCAAGAACAGCCATAAAATTCTAACATAATTACAATGGAGTGTAAAGGCAGAACAGATTTCACACCGATTGTCAAATATTTTCAACAGGTTCCTAGATGCAATTTCCAGCATGTTATTTCCCAGCCTCTCTGGCACTCTTTGTTCTCAGGTTGAATACGTTCCTCCCTGCCGAATGGCCTTACTGCTCTGTTACCTCCCTAGGTCTGAATAAATGGACGAGAAGGCCATAGAAAGGGCAATTGGGTTTCTTACCTGGTAAATTGCCTTTCTATTGCCTTCGTGGGAGGTTATTCGGACCTAGGGAGCGTTCTCCCCCATGTCCACTAGGAGGCAGCACCGGCTTTCAACTGGGCATGCGTAGGGAGAGCGCGCCCTCGCTTCCCCAGGTGTACCACAGCTGAAGGATCCGAGAATTCTGTAACAAGAAGGAAGCACAACCTTCCCCGAACTACAGGGGAAAACACATGGGGAAACAGGAACCCCAAAAGAGAGTGCAACCAGAGACCCACCCAAGAGAACGGTAGAAATGTCAGAAACAAAAAAATCCCTGGGTGGGCTGAATAACCTCCCTCGAAGGCAATAGAAGGGCAATTCACCAGGTAAGAAACCCAATTGCCCTTTCTATGGCCTTCTCGTCCATTTATTCAGACCTAGGGAGGTAACAGAGCAGTAAGGCCATTCGGCAGGGAGGGACATATTAAG
The DNA here is from genome assembly GCA_003113815.1 of Sphenodon punctatus. Classification (NCBI taxonomy): domain Eukaryota; kingdom Metazoa; phylum Chordata; class Lepidosauria; order Sphenodontia; family Sphenodontidae; genus Sphenodon; species Sphenodon punctatus. Next base: position 7,366,200 of record QEPC01003143.1, on the reverse strand, counting down.
GTGAACCCAGTAGCCCCTATAAAATCCACCAGCCAAAGGCAGCCTCAAAGAGATTAATTCTATAGTGCTTGGTGAAAGTATGAAGGCTTTTCCAGGTGGCCGCCTTACCTATCTCGCCAAGTGGGACCCTGGACCTAAATGCCCAATTTGTGGCAGCTCCACGTGTGGAGTGGGCCAGGACTGGAACGGGAGATCCACGGTCTTATAAGCCTCGGCGATACAGGCCAAGATCCACCTGGAGATGGCTGTCTTGGAAGCCCTCTCACCTTTTGAGCGAGGGTGATAGCTTACCAAGAGGCAGGAGGAGCGCCGGAAGGGTTCAGTGCATTCCAGGTAGATTTTAAGAGTCCTGCGTACGTCAAAGGTATGCCATAATTTTTCTAAACAGTGGCAAGGACAGAAGGAAGGAAGGAACGGACCACTTCCTGGGACATGTGGAAAAAGGAGGACACCTTAGGCAAGAAGGAAGGATCAAGGTGTAAGATGACCGATTCCCTCCAGAAGGTGCACAGGGTAGGATGCATAGAGAGGGCCCCAATCTCCAAGACACTTCTAGCGGATGTAATGGCACTCAAAAAGGCTACGTTCAGAGAGAGGAAGAAAAGAGAGACCTCCCTGAGTGGTTCCAAGAGAGCAGTAGTAAGGACCTTGGACACCACATTGAGGTTCCAGAAGGGGAACCTATGGGCAACGGGCAGGGAAAGGCGATGAGCGGCCGTCAAAAATTGGCATATGCGGGGATGGGAGGACAGGCGAGTGCCGCTGAAAGCCCCCAGGGTGTGCTGCTAACTGCCTGGAGAGGGTGTTAGGCCAGAGCCCCTTGTCTAACTCCTCTTGGAGAAACTGGACGACCTGGGCTACGGAAGGTGTGGCAAAATGGCACTTGCTGGACAGGCACTGGCCAGGACAGCCCCTCACCTTGACAGACACACCCTGCCTGAACTCAAGGCAGGCCTAAGACTGCACTAGGCCTCAAAAGAAGCACATGTCCAAGATAAGGACCCACATTCTAGGAATTCCTCTGGGATCTTCTTCACCCAGCAGGGAACAGGAATCTGATTGGCCTGGACTGGTTAGCTGGAAGTTTCACCTGTGCCAGGTGACCTTGCCGAACAAATCAGAGGGAGGGGAAGGGGGCTTTAAAAACCTCAAACCCTCTCCATTTTCGCTCTCTTCTCTGGGACTCTGAGGGAGTGTGTGATGTGACTAAACTCTGCAACGCTGGCCTTAGCCAGATCAAGACTTTGGACCCCACAGAGAAATCACCACCTATGGAGAATCAGACCAGGACCAGCTAACTGTGTGTGAGTAATTCCTTGCTTGCCTGCCTGCTACTCAGAGATACTGTACTAGATAGGGGCGTTCCAAACGGGGTACCATTCCCCAAACCGGACTTGCTTTGTTCAAAGGGTTATCAACCCCTGGATCTGAGCTTTTATTCCTTTTTTATATATACTAGTAAAGTCTAAGCTTTCTTTTAACTTACCGGGGGTTGTGTGTGCATTATTGGCTGAACATTAAACGCCTCCTTTGGGCCGGGTGGCCAAGCGTCACTACTAAGGCAAGGAGAGAGGGGGAAACTCCCTATTTGGCTAGAAGCCAGAAGCTTTGGAACCAAGAGACTCTGGGGTTTGACCTCCAACACAGGGAGGAAACCCTGGGAAAAGAGTGCTGGGAACAAGGGATACTCTTGGGAAGCTGTGGGGTTTATACCTTGTGGGGTTCACATATCCTGAGTGGTGTGAACGCCCTTTAATTACACTCAGGTAGCGGCAGTGGAATACTAAGGGTTTTCGGGGGTTTGCCAGCTGTGGGAACCCCTGGTCAGAGATTTGGAGAAACACAGTGAGGTGGGTGGCTCAGCTGTATAGTGCCCCCTACTGGTGTTTCACCACAGAAGGGGATTGAGGGGGCACTTGATGAGCATGGCACCATCTGACCAACACCCCCCAGGTACACTGATAAATACGGTGCGCGGACTTGCATTAGGACGCTAAGAGCGCGTGTACGACGGAGTCTGAGTATCCCAAGTTCCGGAGGGCTACGGTCTCAATAGCCAAGCTGTCAGTCTCAGGAACCCCGGCTGGTTGTAGCAAAGGGGACCCTGGGACAGCAGGTCTGGGGCGACTGCGAGTTTCAGGTGCTCCCCGGCGGACAAGGTGATCAGGTCTGTGAACCACAGTCTGAGGTCAGAAGGGAGCCATGAAGATGATGGTGGCCTGTTTGCACCTGTGGATCGCCCAGTTGAGGAGGGAAAATGGGGGGGGGGGGGGGGGGG
>QEPC01003143.1:7329780-7363911 GCA_003113815.1 Sphenodon punctatus | reverse complement strand
GGGGGGGGGGGGGGGGGGGGGGGGAAGACATAAAAGAGGCCCAGAGGCCATTGCTGGCTGAGAGCGTCGTGTGCTTCGGCTTTGGGGTGGGGACCTCTGCTGAAGAATCGGGCCGACTTGGTGTTGGAAGGGGAGGCAAATAGGTCCAGGATCGGAAAGCCGAATCTGTGAACAATGAGCTGGAACGCTGACTGGCTGAGGGACCATTCCCCTGGGTCCACTGCTTGTCGGCTCAGCCAATCCGCCTCCACATTGTCCACTCCTCGTATGTGTAGAGCTGACAGAGAGAGATGAGATGAGTTTCTGCCCAGCACAGGAGACAAGAGGGCTCCTTGTGAGGCGTTTGAGATTATGAGCCCCCCTGGAACCCTTGCTGCCTCTTTTCCACCTTTGGCTCCCTTCAACCCCTCCACCCCCCGTTCTCCTCCTCCTCTCTCCGCTCAGGATCCTGCTCTTTTTCACCTCTAAAATTGACACGATCTGCCTGGAAATCGCTTCCAGGTGTTCTAGCCGTCGAGCGAGAGTGAGGTGGCACTTGTCTCGATTGATGAGGAATCCGTGGTACTCTAGGTAAAAGATGGAACGCTGGAGGCTAAGTAGGGTGAGTTCCTGGGACGGGACCCAGATGAGCAGGTCGTCAAGATAGGTAAAGATGGTTATGCCCTCTAACCGAAGGTTCGCAATGAGTGGAATGAGAATCTTGGTGAACATTCAAGGGGCCGTGCTGGAAAAGCGGAGCCATCGTCTATGGGCTGGAAGGATAGGAATGTGTAGGTAGGCGTCCTTGAGTTCCAGCGAGGGGAGACAGTCGCCCTTCGAGAGGGAAAGGGAGATGGAGGCCAGGGTTTCCATCTTGAATTGCTGAGCCTTGAGTGCTTTGTTCAGGCGCTTTAAGTCGAGGACTCCTCTCCGCTGTCCGTTCTTTTTCTGCATGAGGAACAGGATGGAGTAGAGACCCCTTCCTTTTTCATGCCACTGTATCCTTTCTATGGCCCCCATTAGTTGCAGTCTGTTGACTTCGAGACACATTGCTGTGTGCTTGCCGGCGATGCATGAGCGAGGGGATACGCGAAAGAACTCCCTGGGTTTGTGTTGGAGTTCAATCGAGTATCCCCTCGCCACAGTTTGTAGGACCCAGGCGTCCATGGTCGCTTGTTCCCACCTGTGAGCGAAGTGAAGTAACTGGCCACCAAGCCAGACGGATGTTGGGAAGAAGGGCCCAGAGCAGTCAGGAGTCCTGTTTGCGGGATGGGGATCCAGATCGCCTGGAGTATGAAGATTGGGTCGGGAACCTGTTGGGTTTCGCCCCCACGTCCCTGATGCCCCCTGCCACGTGACTGGAAGTTCTAGGAACTGCTGGTAGAGAAGCCACGTTTGGGTCCCTGAGAGAAACACCGGAAGGGGCAAAAGTAGTTTTTAAATGACTGCACCTGGTTGAGGGAGTGCTTCCTTTCCTTGTTAGAAGCCTTGGTCAAAGCCTTGTCCAAGGCGTAGCCGAATAGCTTGCCCCCTCTGAACCTGCTGTTAACCAGAAGGTTCTTTGCATGAGGGTCTGCATGTCAAGAGCGGAGCCACAGTCTGCGTCTGGCAGTCACATTTGCAGCCATGCCCTTGGCAGCCCAGGTGACTATGTCCATGGATGCGTCAATTAAAAAGGGCGAGGGTAACATTAGTGGCCAGCTTGCGGGATAGAGGGATCGATATGTCTGGGTCCTTGCCCAGCTTTAACCACTTCATGATGGCTCTGGATACATAGGAAGCTGTAGTGGCCATTGGTTAGGGCCTCGTAATTCTTCCTGAGCCGCATTTCCACTCCCTTGTCATTAGGTCTCCCTCAGAGGGGAATATGGACTGTCGAGCTAGGGAGGCAGCAGCTGCATCGACCTGAGGGGAATATAGTCCCTGTCGGAGTCATCCTCATTAGAGGGATTCAAAGTTGTGCCAGGTGCAGAGCACCCCTGCTGCAGCTCCTAACGGAGCAGCGGCAGACTTTCAACTGGGGAAGCGAGGGCGTGCTCTCCCTACGCACGCCCAGTTGAAAGTCAGTGCTGCCTCCTAGTGGACATGGGGGGAGAACGCTTCCTAGGTCCGAATAAACGGACGAGACAGCCATAGAACGGGCAATTGGGTTCCTTACCTTGGGAACTGCCCTTCTATGTCCCTCGAGGGAGGTCATTCGGATGCAGGGAGCGATCTCCCTCTCAGCCACTAGGAGGCAGCAAGCAATTTTCAACTGGGCATGCATAGGGAGAGCGCGTCCTCGCTTCCCCAGGTGTACAACAGCCGCAGGAACGAGAAACAAACTTATCTGAAACAAACAACAAACACAACCTCTCCCGCACTACAGGGAGAAACTCATCTAACAACCACCCCTGGTAAGGGAAAGATTACAGCCCCCCAGGGATCCTGACAGCACCCAGGTAACATAACCGGGTGGGCCGAATGACCTTCCTCGAGGAACATAGAAGGGCAATTCCCAAGGTAAGGAACCCAATTGCCCTTTCTATGCCCTCTCATCTGTTCATTTGGACGCAGGGAGGTAACAAAGCAGTAGAGAGAATTCAGCAGGGGAGGGGCAGGGCGCCTAAGGAGAAGTAAGGACCCCCTGATGTACGCGCCTGCCGAATGCGGCTTTGGCTGATTCGAGCAGAATCATCTTGTAGTGCTTGGTGAAAGCGTGAAGGCTTTTCCAGGCGGCAGCCTTACAAATCTAACCTAGCGGAGCCCAGAATCTAAATGCCCAGTTAGCTGCGGCCCCCCTGGTGGAGTGAGGCAGAGTTCTAGCAGGGGGCACTAGATCCACGGCTCTGTCCGCGTCCGTGATACAGGTCGAGATCCACTTGGCAATTATCGCTTTGGACACCCTTTGGTTCTTCGAGTGGGGATGGTAATTGACCAGCAGACAGGAAGATCGTCGAAAGGCCTGAGTGCACTCAAGGTAAATTTTGAGAGCTCGCTGAACGTCTAAGGTATGCCACAATTTTTCTAGCTTGTGACGGGGGTGAGGAGAGAGGGAAGGGCGGACCACCTCTTGTGAGAGATGGAATAGAGAAGACATCTTAGAAAGGAAGGCGGGGTCCAGCCGTAGGACGACCGATTCCTTACGGAATGTTCATAGAGACGGGTCCATGGAAAGGGCCCCAATCTCCGATACTCTCCTGGCTGATGTGATGGCAATGAGGAATGCTACTTTGATGGAAAGGAAGTAGACACACACTTCACGGAGAGGTTCGAACAGAGCCCCAATAAGGGCTTGGAGTACTACGTTGAGGTTCCAGTTGGGAAATCTGTGGACAACTGGAGGGGAGATGCGGCGGGCAGCCCTCAAAAACTGTCTGATATGGGAGTGACCCGCTAGGCGTTGTCCCGAGGAAGCCCCTAGGGTGCTGTCCAGGGCTGCTAACTGCCTAGTTAGGGTGTTAGGCCGGAGGCCCTTGTCCAAACCCTCCTGGAGGAATTGAAGGACCTGGGCTACGGTATGGGAATGGGGTGGGACCGGATAGGAATGGCACCATTTGACAAATATCCCCCAGGAGCACTGGTAAATGCGCCGAGTCGACTTGCATCGCTGTGTGTTCGGAGGAGATGCGGGAGTGAGGAGATACTCGGAAGAGTTCTCTTGGACTGCGTTTGAACTCTATCAAGTATCCCCTTGACACGGTTTGCAATACTCATGCACCTGTGGTTGATTGTACCCACCTGGGGGCAAACTGCAGTAGCTGGGCACCGAGCCCGGTAGAGGTCTTCCGAGGAGGAGGAGCCGAGGAGATCCTTCAGGGATTGCTTCTGCAAGGGCTTGCACTTGCTTCTTTGCTTGCCCTTCCCTGCGGACTTGGAAGCTCCCTTAAATGAAGCTCTGGGGCAGGGAGGGGGGCGGGGTCACTTACGGGAACGCCGTACCCAGGTTTGGTTCCCCTCTATGCAGGCAAAAACTCCCATCATTGACTAGAGTGCATCTACCTGGAGTTTCTGGATGGGATCTATGGAAGGGGCCCCTCTTACTTGCAGGGAGGCAGATGAGGCTGCCTCCTCTTCCTCCTCCATTTCCGAGAGAGCACGTGTCTCCTCGTGCCGGGTGCACGCCGAGGCCCGGGCCTGGGCAGGGAGGTGCGTGGTTTCGCTTTCCCCTGTCGCCGCTGCAGCTTGAATCCGTTCAGGAGGGGGAGAGCGTGTTGTTTCGCTTTCCCCTCTAGCTGCTGCGGGGCCTTCTGTCTATGTCGCAGTGCGCCGGGCCGCGGCTCGGCGAGTCTTGGCAGTCTCAGCCATAGCAGGCAGCCCCTGCGGGGGGTGTACCCAGTGGGTTGAACCCCGCGTCTGCTCTGCCCTATACTCGAAAGCTGGCACCGGGTGGGGGGAGGAGTTGGAGCGGACTGCTCGGTGGCGCCTCCAGGCGCTAGACTTGATTGGGGTTACACCCCAGTACGGGCTAAACTGGCGGAGCCCCCCTCAGAGGAAGTCAGAGGCTCGAAAGTCGCTCTGGGTGCAGAGCACCCTGCTGCTGCTCCTTTCGGTCCGGAGGCAGACTTTCAACTGGGGAAGCGAGGACGCGCTCTCCCTACGCATGCCCAGTTGAAAGTTGCTTACTGCTTCTTAGTGGCCGAGAGGGAGATCGCTCCCCGAGTCCAAATAAATGGACGAGAGGGCATAAAAAGGGCAATTAAACCTTTTCAGTATATAACTGGACAAGAGAAGTATCAACAGGACGTTGTCAGAGCCACATATAAGACTGATTCCAATTTCGCATGGCTTTTTGACAAAGAACAAGGTTTGAAAATTTTAAGTATTTTTTTTCTGAATAGCAAGAATAAAATATGTTTAAATAATACTTGGGGGGGGAGGGGAAACAGACTACAGGCTTAGAGGAAAGATTTTTCATTAGCTCATAATAAGGCAAATGAAGAAGTGGGAGGAAAGATTGTTTTCGGGGACACCAAAATGCTTGCTTAAGAGCACAGCTGCCTTTTTCATGCTGTTAACTCAGTTGCAGGAAACAGCAGCAAAATATGTTTAATTGAACTTCTTTGAGGCACTCAAGATCGTGCTCTCCTGACCCCCAACTGAAATATCCCCAGCATTGGTCTCATAAAAGTGCAGATTTAATACCACCACTTTTGCTTCTTTTGATGTGGAACACTGGTTTTCTATAAACAGTTTTGGTCACAACTATGTATGATGGTAAAACTTGCAGTTTTACCACCATTTAAAATTCTCGATTACATTTTTAAAATAACCGATGCCATCAGCTGCAGATTACCAAGCAGTGTACATGCTGGGGGGAGAGACAAACTTGAACTGTAGCATATGCCACTGGCGTAAGCGTGTACAGTTTAGATGGAGGAATGTACCAGTCACGTCTGGAAGTCTCTACAGATAGGATTGCTGTACCAACCGGAGGAACTATCCCCCAACAGATTTCAAAACCAGTTTCTTGTAAATCTACTACTCACAGAAACAGAGTTGGCAGGGACCTTGAGGATCATCTACTCCAACCCCATTTGGATGCAGGATGACTACACCTAAAATATCCCCACCAGGTGACTGTTCAGACTCTCTGAAAGCCTCCAGTGATGGAGAGCCTACAACCTCTTTAGGCATCTTGTTCCAATGCTGCACAGGGCTAAATATGCTTCTCTAAAGCTACTTCATCTCCAAAGCTCTATTAAAGCTAAGTCATAAAAGGAACCACACACACTAGTTAGACTTCACCTACACTACTTTCTAGTGATAAGCTGACCTCACCTGCTGTACTAGAAGCATGGTGTTCACACAGCACTTACGTGCAACCAGTACACAACCAATTTAAAGAGGAGCTACTCGCCAATCCTTTTATCAACCTGCCTGTAGCAAGTGCATCCGTGGCTCTTATAGGGAGTATCAAATCTGCAGCACAGTCACCATGTGAATAATGCCTAAAATAATCAGAAAGTGCAAAACCACATATTATGCAATAAGGAGCCAAGTGTAGCCTAGTGAATAAGATGCTGGACGTGGACCGGGAAAACTAGAAAATGATTCCTATCCGTCATGAACTCCACTGGGTGGCCTCACACAAGTCTCACACTCTCAGCCTCACTTTCCTATCTTTGAAAATGGGAATAATAATGGACATACCTCACAGGCTTGTTGGGAGGGAAGAACAATATAAGAATTGTAAAGTGCATGGAATATTGAAAGTACTGCTGATAAGCAAACAACAAAGTCGACTTTCTCTTTAAATTACCATCTTTGGTACCTCAAGCTTTCTAAGAGACTTATTTGCAAAATAAGCAAGCCAAGTCCAACCAATTCTTGTCTTCTACATCGGGAAGCCCTGGCCCACAAGCTATTTCTGCTGACCGCTTATGCAGCAAGGAGGATTTCAATGCCAGACCTTCATGTGTGGTCAATGAATCAAGAAATAGCAGGCTACCCTTTTCCTGAAAGCACCAATAAATAAATAAAGCAAGGTTTAGCACATAGTACCATCCACATCCACTAGAAGGGGACCCTCACCCGAAAGCCCACCTTAGCCACATTCAGAAGTGACATGGGTTCAGGAATCCTACCATGTTCATGCTGGGTAAGAAAGGCAAGGCTTTTGCTCTATGGCATCAGGTGGCCAGTCTCATGAGTGTGTCTAATGACACATCAGGTGTCTGATTCAGTCATTTCGCTTTCTAACTCATTCTTGCTCCATAGTAGCTCTGATATCCTACCAGTTCAGTCCAGTTTGGCAGAACCAGTTGTTAAAAGCCTAGCAGAATACACATAAAGGGGTGGTAAAACTCTTAAAGACCTAGTTGTTGATTGGTTAGAATATGGAGTGGGTACTTGAGTAGTTTAGAACAGGGCTGCACAAAGTACGGCCTGAGGGCGGCATGCGACCCTCAAGGACCTTTCTTGCGACGCAACTCCCCCTGGCAGCAAAGACCTTTCCTGCCGCCCGCCACACCTCCTTCTGCTCTGGCAATCACCTTTCCTCCAGGTCCCACACTGGTGCAAAACCCTCCTTCCTCTGGACAGCAAGCCTATTAAAGACGCTGGCTGGATCCATCCTTCCTCCTCCCTCGCTCCAGCTTCCTGCTGCTGCTAATGTCTCCACCTGAGACCCTCACTGCCGCTTTTGTCACTGGGAACTCCAGCCCCAGCTCCTTGCTGCCAGGGGGTGGGGTTATGCAAATTGGGGGTGGGGCACATGGGGCCCAGGGTTGGGTCCAAACCACGTTTTCCAGCCCTCAGCACAAACCAAGTTGAGCACCCCTGCTTTAGAAGAACAGGATATTCCTTTGATCTAAATATAGATAAAAGCAGCCAACTTGAGTTTTGAAGATCTGACAATGCAGCAACCCCAGTTCAAATTATGTAGTGTTTCTTGCACTGCATTTAAACAACAGAGTCAAATTTTAACAGTTTACATTGGATTCCATTGCTACGGGTTTTTTTGGCAAGCGTCCATGTCAAACATCTAGCACCCGAAGTGGGTCAAAAATAATCAGAGGGTCTAAATGAAAGGTGACATTCCATTATAGCAAAACGTGCATGGAAAAACAAATGATGCGAGTCACTGATTTTTATTTAGGTGAGCAGCTTTTAACCTGCTTGAAAACAGGCACACGTTTGCTAGCCATATTACTGGACAAACCGTTACAGAATAATACTTTGGATTTCATTTTAATTTATGTCTAAGTTAGCTCACCACTTGAGATCCTTGAGGCTGTACAAATCCTAATGGGAGCAATAATGAACTGTTCCAAGATCTTTACAAAGTCACTTAACAGGCTGTGTAGTAAAGCAAGAACAGAGCACTGATGAGGCTGCTCGATTACAGCATGCTTGAAGACTCCAAATCAAGAGCCAACCATGAATTTGTGTTTATATAATTAAACACTTTCCATAAATTAATGTTAAACAATGTCAGTAGTTAATTTTCAGAAATCCAAAGTGAAATTCAATTGTCTATAGTTCAAATATCTGATAAAGTGTCCACCATTTATTTACATCATGGTATGAACACATGCGTCAGTGTGTTATACGACATGTCAAGACACATTACATTGTCTGGCTTTTCTCCCTCAATATCAGTGGCTACACTTTGCTATTGCCAAGATTCAGTGGAAAGCTCAACAGCTATTGTAATTAGGGAGCGGCGTGTTTCAAAATTCTAAGACAGGTTTATCTCCAAGCTAACAACAACCCAAATGTTGTTTTTTTCATGCAAGGTCTCAAGTCAAAGCCAAACTGACTCCAGCACTGTGGTTCTCAAGGCATTTTTAATACATTAAAAACTCGTTTTCTGATGCATATAAACATTGAACGCTTCACATGGAATTTTCCACATGTACTCCAGGTCCCTTGCTATACTAGCTTTGGTAGCATATCAATAATCAACAATCGCCACCAGATTCAAGTTTAAGACTAGAACATTAACTAGGTATGGTTTCCAAAAATCAGCAGCGTTTTAGATACTTCAGTATTACAAGTTTTCCTATTAAAAATCTTGACTATTATGCAATGAGAAACAAACTGGAAAATATCTTGAGGTCCATTTGTCTGATCTTGAAACTTGCTATTTTTCTTCTTTTTTTTTTTAGTCCGTTCAAGCAAGTGAATCAAATGCAATTTGAGTGAGGCAATAGATGAACTCGGTGTGAAAACATCTCTGAATATAATGTTCAGAATCCCTATTCTTCTACTTTACATCACCATAGGTAAGCAGTACAAGGAGCATGCTCTTTCATAAGCATAGGTTTCAACTAGGAGTAAGAATAAGGATGCTGAAAGCTTTAAAGGATTTTCTGTTTGAAATGACAATCTCAACAAGCGAGACATTTTCTGCAGATAGAAGACAATTTCATACAGGATTTTTCCACCTCTTGACTGTTAGCAAGACGAAATACTGAAATTTCAGTAGTTCATATGGCAAACTGTGTAGATATTATTAATCTGCCCCAACCTTAGATGTGAAAAGAAAAACAGTTTTCATGTCTGACTTTGTTTTAAGTTATTTCCTTTCATCAGAGTGCACTTTAAAAAAAGAGGAGCATCCTACTCTCTGTGAGGGATACTAGTTATAACAAATGTATTGAAGGGTATTTAAATGTATCAGTGAGCACTCCATCACACTTTCTTTACGAAGAAATTCAGTTTTCCCCCCCCCCCACCGTAGGCTTTGCACACAAGACGGGGGAGAAGGAGGGACTGGCACTAGCCAAAATTGTACCGGGTGAATCACGGAAAGCCTTGCTTATGTGCGTGGGGTTTTAGCCCATTTCTGGCACGATGTCACTTGCGGATTACAGGGCTAAAAAATCCAGCCTTGTAATTCGTGAGTGACATCACGCTAGAAGTGGGCTACAGCCCCGTGCACATGAACAGAGCTTCCCACGATTTCCCCATGCGCAATTTTGGCTCGCGCCAGCCCTCCTCCCCGCCATCTCGTGTACAAGCAGCCTTACTGACTACTGATGAAATATGCAGCCAACAAAAGCATCAGGTATTTGAACAACGGGTTATTTACAGCACACATGTACAAACAACAAAAGTAGGTTCAAAAACTTCACCTTGCACGGCCTGGGCCCCACTTACTTGCGGGATCACCTCACCCCCTGGGTTGTTGGCCGGGAGCACCCACCTCAAAGTCCACTGCGTAGGTCAGGTGGTGACTATGGGGAGGGCATTCTCGGTGGCCGCTCTGAGGCTGTGGAACTCTCTCCCAGCGGATGTCTGCCTGTCCCCAAATCTTCCCTCCTTCCAGAAGAAATGCAAGACCTGGTTGTTTTGGCAGGCATTTGGTGAGGGAGAAGTGTGAGGGGTGGGAGATTAGGATTGGAGCAGGAGGGGTATCTTTGATACTGTATGGTTTATATTTGATGTTGATTTTATTGTTTTTATAAAATTTTATATTGTAAGCTTAGGTAGCACATCAATAATCAACAATCGTCACCACATTCAAGTTTAAGACTAGAACATTAAGTAGGTATGGCTTCCAAAAATCACCGGTGTTTTAGATACTTCAGTATTACAAGTTTTCCTATTAAAAATCTTGACTATTATGCAATGAGAAACAAACTGGAAAATATCTTGAGGTCCATTTGTCTGATTTTGAAACTTGCTATTTGTCTCTTTTTTTGAGTCCGTTCAAGCAAGTGAATCAAATGCCTGTGGTAGGATGGGGCGGGGTAATAAGAACTTGAAAATAAATAAAATAAATAAATTCCTGCTTTAAGTTTTCAGCTTTGCTTTTCTATAAATATATTTTAATCCTGTATTAGACAAATTTTAGAGTTCTGCCATGAATGCGTGATACAGTTCAACATCTTACACACCGGAGGCAAAGCCACAACATATGTTCTCTCCATGCCAAATATACTTATTCATTTTCAATGACTCGTCTCTGTACAGAGATCTGTTATAGAGAGACGTTTTGAACTGGCGCACACTCAGTAATTCATTCTGTAAGTGTGTCGATGTAAAAACAGAACAAGCAGTCTTCACACTAGGAACACAAATTAAAAACTACAGTGCAGTTTCAGTTAATATTAAAATGCATACAACACAAAATAAAGTGTTGGGAGCTCTCAAAGAAAAAAGTTAAAGAAAATACTCAGCACTTGGTATGTAATTATTATTACTAGGATAGGTCAAAATCATGAGTAGACGTGATTTGGAAGTCAGCTGGAGAATAGAAATCCAAGAGGGGTAATAAATCCTACTAGGAATTTCAGTATAGCATCTAATTTTGTTCAGTTCTGAGCACTGAGTGCCGTTCCAAGAGGTTCACTAAATGTTTACCGCCACCAAAGGGAAATCATTAAAAAAAACTGCTCTCAAGAAATGGGTCTATATGGAGAGAGCAAGCAGCAGGTAATGCATAAGAATGAGTGTACTGCAAAACTTGAATCATCCCAAATTATGGTATAGTGTAGATGACTTAAGATGTTTGTTTACTTGGGTCTTATCTGGAATCTTTTGTGGGGGGAAGATGCAGTAACTGATTTCAGCCCAACAGCCAAGCAAGGTTTCTCTTAATGATGCTTTCCCCCCTTCCTGGCCTAGTATCTTCCAGTAGAGCAACTTGATCCATGAAAGTTAGCATCTCCTTGCTATCAATGGCTCTGGCTGATGGTAGAGTTCATTTAGGGTGAGACTAAAGAATCTCTCATTCTATGAAGGCTTTACCTATGAACATTTATGTTCAGGGAAGATTCCAACTCAGGTTTATGATTTCTGAAAAGATTTAGGAATAATGAATTCTGATGAGAGACCTTTTTAGTGCAAGAGGACCTCATTAAGATTGTGAAAGGTGGGGTTATTTATTCTCTGGTGTGGAATGACCTAATGTGACCAACTGGCTTAAGATCAGTCATTAAACTGGACCACTAGAAGAGGGGAAAGACAATATCTGCCATTTGAAAGAGGATCTGTCTCTATATTACAAGAATTTATTACAGCGAGGAGGCGTTGCAGCAATGAACAAGATGCCAAGGAAGGCTTTCAAAGAGAGGCTGGACGGCCATCTGTCAGCGATGTCATAGCTGTAGTCATCCTGCATCCAAGTAAGGAATTGTACTAGATGACACTCAGGGTTCTTTCCATTCTATGAGGCACTTGAGAAGAATGGGAGATGCTGAAGGGATCTAGGATTTTTAGAAGATCTCTCAAACGTGGGTAGGATGGGGCTGTTGAAAGCTAGATATGCAAACGCTTAGTAACCTACCACCTAAAAAAAATGCTTCTGCCAACATGCTGGCAAACCACATTGCTACTTCAGATTAAAACCAGCTGGAATGATTTACTAAAGGTGGCCACATCGTGGGCTGTAACAAGTGGAAAGTGGCTGCAGGGACAGCAAAGAGAGGAACTTAATCACTATAAGAAGTCCACTCTTGGGTAGGGTTCCAAGAGTGCAGGATCCTTTTATCTTCCGATTCTTCTTATCTTTTTCAAAATTTGTTTTAGCAGGAAAAAATATACCTATTAACAAGGGAGAAACGAGAATTGGTAACCTACCTTTGGTGAATTCCTCTCTCTCTTACACTCCTTATCCTCCTCCTGTTGGGTAGCTCCGCTGCTGGCCGATAGGAGGCAGATGAAAACTTTCTCTTGTTGCGCATGCGTATTGCGAGCTACCCAGTCTCATCAGTCTGTAACCTAGCCGCGTGCCCCTGAAACTCTCTCTTAGCCAAAAAACAAAAACAAGGAAAAAACATTGTGCCATACTGGTAAACTGTAAGCTGAGAATAACCTTTGAGAATAACCGGGACCTAACTGAGATCCCCCAACTGATCTTAACCTAAGCTGGGAGAAGGAAAGATGTACTCTATGCTGTCTGGCAGGGAGGGTCGGAGGAGGATAAGGAGTGTGAGAGAGAAAGGAATTCACCAAAGGTAGGTAACCAATTCTCCTTTCTCCTCTTACCTCCTTCTCCTCCTCCTGTTGGGATATACCCAAGCAGTCCCCTATTTTACGGGTGGGAGCCGACAGCACTGGTCGAGTCCAGTACCGACTGCAGCACCCGCCTACCAAACGCTGCTTCTGCTGATTGAAGAGTATTAATTTTGTAGTGCCTCACAAAAGATGTGGAGGGACGCCCAGGTTGCGGCCCTACAGATCTCCTCGTAAGAGGCTCTCGCCTTGAAGGTGCACGAGGTAGCCGCACTACGCACCGAGTGGGCCCAAATTTGAAGTGGTGGGATCCTACCCCCCACTTTATAGGCCTCTATAATGGCATGCTTCACCCATTTTGACAACAAGGTTTTGGAAGCCTTGAGCCCCAGAAGCCCTGGTCTGATGTTTAGAAACAGGGCTGTGGATTTGCGAAAACCCTGAGTTCTGGCAAGGTATATTTTGAGGGCCCGACGTATGTCCAACATGTGCCAGGTTCTCTCTTTGGGATGGAGTGGGTTGGGGCAGAATGACGGGAGCACCAACTCCTGTGATCTACGGAAGAAAGAATTTACCTTTGGAAGGAAGGCTGGATCTAATCTAAGCGTCACTGAATCTTGTCGGAAGATACAAAAGCTTTCTTCCATCGACAGTGCTCCCAGCTCCGATACTCTTCGAGCTGAGGTCACTGCCACTAAAAAGACCATCTTTAGGGTTAGGAGATACAAAGAGACATGTTTTAACAGCTCAAACGGGGGCCTTGTTAACGCTTCCAAAACCAAATTTAGGTTCCAAGACGGCACACTGTGTACTACGGGAGGGGAGAGAAGCCTAGTCGCCCTGATAAACCTCTTAACAGGAGGGTGTGAAGAGATGGGTTTGTTGATGCTCTAAGTACCGAGTTCTAAATACCGAGTCCAATGCTGCTGCTTGTCTAGCCAACGTGTTGGCCCTAAGCCCCTTATCTAACCCCTGCTGAAGGAAACTCAGGACTTGAAGGATCCCTGCGTTACATGGGTCCAGCCCCTTCTGCCTGGACCAGGAGGCGAACATCTTCCAGGTGGTCTGGTAAGCTCTCCTGGTAGCTGGCCTTCGAGAGCTCTGAATAGTATCTAGCACTGATTCAGTGTACCCCTTTTTCCTCAATGCTGAGCGTTCAATCGCCAAACTGTCAGCTTTATTATCTGGATGTCCGGGCATAAGACTGGACCCTGAGTTAGAAGGTCCGCCTTTGGAGGGAGTCTTCTGTATTGACCCTGGCTGAGCTGGATTAGCTCTGAAAACCAGGGCCTCCTGGCCACCAGGGTGATATCAGCAGGAGTAGAGCTTGCTCCTTGCATACCTTGGCTATGGTTCGCACAATTAATGGGAACTGAGAAAACGCGTAAAGTAGGCCCCTGGGCCAAGGTTGGTTTAACGCATCCGTTGCCTCCGCTTCCTCGCATGTTTCCCGTGACATGAAGCGGGGTAGTTGAGTGTTGCTCTTGGTGGCAAATAGGTCCATGATGGGTAGACCGAACCACTTTGCTATGTCTTGAAACACTGTCCTGTTGAGGCTCTACTCGTGGGGCTGTAATACTTGGCGGCTCAGCCAGTTTGCTCTGATGTTGTCTTTCCCCCTGATACGGAGGGCCTTTATAGAAGGCGTGTGTGATTGTGCCCATGTGAGTAGCCTGATTGCCTCTCGGTGTAACTGTGGCGATCTGGATCCTCCCTGATGGTTTACGTACACCTTCGCCGTCACATTGTCGGTATATATCAGGAGGTGAGAGCTGGTGCCGGAGGGAAACAGGTGTTGTAGGGCGAGTGTATGGCCTTCAATTCTAGGTAACTGATCTGCTGATGCGTGTCCCCCTGCAACCACACTCCCTGAACGGATCGAGTTGTCGTGTGGGCTCCCCAGCCTGTCAGGCTGGCATCTGTCGTGAGTATCTCCCTTGTCGGTTCTGAGAGGGGTACGCCCACCTGGAACGTTGCGGGTTCTAGCCACCAGGACATGGATCTTTTTAATTGACTTGGTATGGACACCCAGGAATTTAGCCCGTTGGTGAGCTCGCATTGGAAAAGGTTTTAGCAGCCTCTGCAAGGGACGTAGATGAAATCTGCCCCACGTCACCTGGGCCATGCAGGAGACCAGCAATCCCAGCAGTGATGCTAGCTTCTTGAGTCTCATTCGCTCGTTTGCTTTGAGAATCCTCACCAACTTCAGTATTTTCCGACACCTGGCCTGGGGGACCAAGGCAAGGTCGGAGCCGGTATCTATGATGGTGCCCAGGTGTTCCAGTCTTCTCGTCGGGGAGAGATGACTTTTCTCCCTGTTTATTAGGATACCAGGCTGTTCCAGGTAGCTGATCGTCTTGTTGAGGTCCTGTAGTGTCTTGTTCGGAGAGTGGACCCGGATCAGTAGATCGTCTAGATACGGGTGGATGTGAATTCCTTCCGCCCTGAGGTTCGCCACCAGTGGTATCAGTACCTTGGTAAACGTCCTGGGTGCCGATGACAGACCAAATGGAAGGGCCCTGAATTGCCAGTGTTCGTTGCCATACGCAAAGCGGAGCCACTTCCTGTGAGGAGCCCAAATCGGGATATGGAGGTATGCCTCCCTGAGATCCAGAGACACTAGCCAATCGTCCCTCTGGATACTGTGGCAAATGGATGTTACTGTCTCCATCTTGAACTTCCTCTCTCTCACATGGCGGTTCAGGGCTTTTAAGTCCAACACTGCCCTCCATTTGTCCGTCTTTTTTTGCCACCAGAAATAGAATTGAGTACAAACCTGAGCGATGATGGGTAGGTGGTACTTTTTCTATGGCTCTGGCGGCTGTCAGCCTCTTGATTTCGGAGGTCACTGCGAGGTGTTTTGTCACGTCTTTTGATCTTGGTGATGCCAGGAATCTGTGAGGGGGGTGCTCTCCAACTCAATGGAATAGCCCCTTTCCACACAAGAGAGGACCCAGGAGTCTGAGATTGAGCGGGCCCATTCCTCATGGAACTGCTGGAGCCTGCCCCTGACCTATGGTTCGGCATAGTCAGGCATTGTCTGACTGGGGGGAGGGCCCCCTGCCCTGAAGCCTCTTCCCCTAAAGGAGGAGTTGGGGGTGTAGCCTCAGAGTGTGACTGGAATTTCCTGAAGGTGCCTCCAAAACCCCTGAAACAAAAGGGATGCCCCTGAAAGGAACCCCTCCTAGCGGACAACTGTTGTAGGGTCTTTGTCTTGTCCTTGCTTGAGGCCTCCTCCAACACCTTTTCCAGGCACACTCGGAATAGTTTAGACCCCTTGTATGGGGATGCTGTGAGCAGGTTCTTTGTGGTTATGTCTCCATCCCAAGAGCGTAACCAAACCCTGCGCCTGGCTGCTATATTATTTGCCACCGCCCTGGCCGACCATGTTAGAGTGTCAGTGGTCGCGTCTGCCAGGAAGGCGGCTGCCATGCAGATCCTGGAAGTCAGACTCTGGGCTTCTCTCTCTGAGTCTTGTAATTCTTGCATCCAGGCTAGCATGATCCTGGACACATAGGAAGATGCTAGGCCTACCCTCAGGGAAGCAGATGTGGACTCCAAAGCTTTTTTGAGAGCTGCATCAACTGCCCTGTCAGTCACATCACTAGGGTGACAATCCCCCTCAGTTAGGAACACTGTCTGCCTTGCGAGGGATGCTGCCCCCGCATCCACTTTGGGGTTTCTGAACATGGGTTCCTTCCTTCTGGAGAAGGAATATAAGGAGTCCTGGGTTCTGTTCATTTTGAAACCCTTGTCCGGGTGCTTCCACTCTTCGAGGACAAGTCTCTCGAAGGCCTTGTCCAGAGGGAGCCCCTGGTCTCTACCATGGGAATATAACGTCTGGTTTCTTCCTCCTGAGAATCTGATGAGTCCTCCTTAGAGGATTTCTCCTTCAGCTGGAGGGTCTTTACGACCTGAGCTACCAGCTCGTTCCTATACTGAGAGGAGAATTGCCTCTCCCTATCCTTAGGGTCAGAGGATGGTTCCACCCACTCCCCTTCCTCTAGATCAGAAAACTCCTGGTCTGAGCCTGAGAAAGATTCAGACTCCACCTGACACTGACCAGAGAGTGCGTGAGCCTGCAGCCTGCTCCCCTTGGTCACTTTCCTCAGAGGAGCCCAGTAATGTGCTTACGGCGCCCTCTGGTGGCCTTTTAGACTTCTTTTGGGGGGCCCCTGAGTTTCCCGCCTTGGGGGATTTTCTACTGGGCCTGTCTGCACAGGGTCTCTTTCTCTTGGTCTTTGTTAACTGCCCCAGGGTAGCCAGAATCGTCCCCATTGGTTTTTCTAGGGAGGCTAGCCGTACCTGGGTCTCCTGGCTGTCCTGCTGTGAGGGGGCTGTTGCCTCTGGCTGTGTTAGTGACCCCGCGGGGCCATGGACCACGCTCATATTTGCCTCGCAGAACCGCACACAGGTCCCAGCAGCGCTGCCCCTGTTCACTGCTCTGTTCAAGTCTGGGGTCAGAGCCCAGGCGCGCTGTCTCCGCCCCTGCTTGTTTCTATAAGTTTCGCTTTTCTGAAGGAGGCTCTAAGGCCCAGCTGCGCTGTCCCTGAGCTCCCTTTCTTTTTTATACACTCCTTGGAGCGAAAAAATGGCTTCACGAATGCTCATGGGCCCGGCCACACCGTCCCGGAGCTTTGGGGTGGGGGAGCCGCCGCAGCGCGGTTAAACCACGGGGTTTCCCCTGAGGCAGGGCGACACCTCCTTTGTGGAAAAAAAACCCAAGCTTCAGCCACAGAAGCTTACTCAGTCTCGTACCCCCTCTAACTGTGCTCTCTCTCTTTTTCTTTTTAAACACAATCACAGAGCTGCGCCGACGTGCGTCCTACCGGCCGAAGGCAGATGAACCACTGAGGAGACCGGGTAGCTCGCAATACGCATGCGCAACAAGAAAAAGTTTTCATCTGCCTCCTATCGGCCAGCAGCGGAGCTACCCAACAGGAGGAGAAGGAGGCAAGAGGAGAAAAAGGTTCACAAAGTAAATAGCTGCATTAACGGATGCAGTCAGTGAATTGGATCTGATGTGCAAAAGCAGTGGTAGAGGCAGCTAAATGAAACCTGCGCTTTTGTAGAAAAACAAAATGCCACTTTCTTAAAACACAGCTGAATTTCAATGGACACCTAATTAGACTATGCCAGAGAAATGACTTACTATGAGGTTTTCTAAAATCCCTAGAAGGTTAATGAAAATACTTAGCTATCTTTGTAAGCAATTCCTTTCAACTGGATGTTTATAATTAACTTGGAAAAAAATAAGAAAGGTTACAACTCTCAAACGAAGTATCAGGGCTGACCTTAGAATTTGCAGGCCACAAGGAGAAAATAAAAATGTGGGGTCACCATAGCCACGCTCTCCATAGGTCCACCCCTTCCTGAAAGGCCATGCTCTCCCTAATATGTTCGCAAAGGGCAGGGGGGGGCAGGACCCAAAGGAAGCAGTCATCCTGGGGGTTAAGAGTTGCAGGTGGGGGCAAGACCCCACAGAAATAGCCTGTCCTGAGGTCTCAGAAGTTCTGATCGTGAGGCTACCAGGACTGGTCTCCCTGAGGGGCATCATCATCCATGTGTCCTCCACACACCCACCCCAAAACCCCTTCCACTTAGTTCTAAAAATCTTATTTATGTTGGGGTAACAAAGAACACAACTGATTAGCAAAACTTCGGAACGTTCTATGAGCCACTATTACCCAACTCCCTTTAAAAAAATGTTGAAGTTTTTTGAATTGATAATGTAAGCTGCCAAATATGCTTATTAACTGTCCTCTGTCATCTGAACAACAGCTGTTTTCAGTGTGTTTAAAGGGCAGCTTCACACAGACAGCGACTGCCCAAAATGTCAGCCTTGTCCCAAGGCAGGAAGTCCACTCAGCAGTAGCTGGCAAATGCCAGAATAAACTAAATATTCTATGTTTGTCCAATTACCCTTTTGGCTAGTCTTCACTGTTCCTAAATGCTCTGCTTCCTCTTCACAGGAAGCTGGGGCCTCAAATTTAATCCTGCACATTCAGTTCTGCTCAGTTACAGCTACCGTTATAAAAAAAATATTCTCTCTGCAATACTAGCAGAAGCAAGAAGTAGACAAACTGCTAACTCTAACAAAATTAAACACTATTTTAGGAGTAGAAAGTCTGTGTATATTCAAAACAAAAATAATATTACAGCTTCCCACTGGAACCACTGTATAGCAAAGACAGAAGGATGTAGTGATCTTCCTTCGAGTTCCTAACTTCAGCACCCGAAAACTGAACACTGCTTTACTTCGAAAAATCTACTGGAAAGGGAGCAAAGCAAAAGAACACACGCAAGTCGCTTCAAGCTCATTTTTTCAAACCTAAAAGGCGTAACACCAAAAATCACAAGATAGCAAGTTGGTAAGTAAAAAACACACCACCTCATGAAAATACTCTCCAGTATTGCCAGTTACATCTACCATTCTTTGGTATCTACGGTTGGGAGAAACATTTCTTCCTATTTCCTTTTTCAATACAATACTGTGAAATTTCAACCAAGGCTGCTTTTAGCCGTGCGCGGCGAACACGCTGCGTAAAATCACGCTGCGTGTAAATATGCCACGTGTGGGATTTAGACGTGACATTTCGCACGTTAAAGCCGGCCACGTGTTCTTTTAAAACTGCAAATTCAATACCTCGATCGAGGTATTTAATTTGCTGCTTTAAAAGAACGCGCGACTGTCTTGAACGCGTGAAATGTCACGTCTAAATCCCACGTGCAGCATATTTACTCACAGCGTGATTTTATGCAGTGTGTTCGCCGCACGTGGCTAAAAGCAGCCCAAGCTAGCTGGGACGTCCTGTTATCACAATCAATTGGCTTTACTCAAAAGCAGGTTCTGAATTTAAGTGTCTTGTCAGGAATTATTTTGCTTCGACGCTTTTTCCTAGTTACCTGTAGTAACTTTAGTTTGCAAATAAACAAGGTAGAAATCTGGCTCGTATGGTCCGAGTGCTGCCAAAGGAGGAAGATGGAATTCATGATTTACCTACCAATCAATCATGCGGCAGACTCTTTTCTGTTCTAGGTTCAGGACATGACCTGCTTTGGATCAAGCACTAACATTTTGGTAATGGAAAAGTGTCATTACTACTTTCAATTTTATCCATGCATGGTTTCAGTTTTGTTAATTAGGCTATGCCAGATTTCCTCCGAGACTGTAACAGTACTCTAATCAGTCTGCACTCTGTTCTGTCCTTCTGAAACCACTCAATTACTTTGTCAATTTAGTTCCCTTTCCTGATGTCTCTTGTTGTATGAATTGTGTACTATGTTTTGATCAAATCTTCTCCATTCCCAGGGCACACATTTCAATATAATTATGATAGATGAATACAAGAAGTTCCTCCAAATTTTATTGAGAATTATGGCTTTGAGCAACTGATGGAAAGCTCAAGTTTTATTGATGCTACATTCTGAAAGTGATCAAATATGTTTCACAGCCAGAATTTTCAGTGTTCCACTCTTCTACTTAAATAATGAACATTTCATCCAACAGCACATTAGAGTCTGACGAACCAAAAGAAACCAATTTTGTGCCCCTTGAGATAGAAAAACTCCTTTGTCTCACCAAAGAATTCTTGAAAAAGTGTATACCCTGCTTCAGAAGAATCAACTGCTTTCATTAATTTCAATCCAATCAACAGCTTGCTTCCTCATACAGCATGCTAAGATTAAATTTTCATACAAGTAGTCACTACATGCTATATTTCAAATGGCTTCAAAGCTTTAATATAGGCCATTTTCACAGACATTAACACTGATAAAATGGGTGTTACATTTTATTATACATGTTGTAGGGCTGCAGGTGTGTTCTATGGGTGCCTTGCAACATGTATAATAAAATGTAACACCCATTTTGTCAGCATTCGTGTCTGTGTAAAAAGGGCCATAGAGCTATTTGCAACTTGCCGCTCACCCCTACAAGATTCCCTTTTCAAGTCAAAAATGTTCATACATAATAATTTTGGTCCAAGATCTGTTCCCCCACAGAAAATTAGCAAGTTTCTCTTCCCCATGGGAATATTTAAACACATGCTTTAGCATAGAGTGTCTTGTAAAGTTACAAAGATTGAAGTAAATTCTTGAACAATTCTTTACAAAAATGTACTCGCCTTCCCCCTGCTCCACCCCATCTCTACACTAATTCAGTTCCCCACTGTTGCTCAACTCATCTCTGAAGTCACTTTTGGAACTCCAAACAAGTCACAGTCAAGATGATTTGAATCTCATATCACTCGAAGTGGAAATCTTTTTTTTCCTCATTGCTCTATAAAATCTTTGCACTGTCCACACTGTCACGAAGCCACTGGTGGCAGGGCTAATGTAGCCTTATCCAGAATGCAACTAGGCAACATTATTTATATAGCACCAGCAATGATGTACCTGTGTTTAAACTGATGGCAGATACCTACTGATGCTTATTTAGGCAAGGACTTCTATCTTCTGTATCACCAAGGAAGCGGTGCAATCACTGGTAACTGAGTTCAGTGTAGTTTAGGGCTAATGGTTATCTAGAGCAGCAGAGAAAATTTGTTTTGGGATTTTCCTGGTTTTATTTATTTTTTATAAAGACCGTCACCCATGCTCAAAAAAGAGTTTGGCCACACCAGGGTCAGACTTAGGGGCAAGCAACATAGGCACCTGCCTAGGGCAGCAGATTTTCTTTGGGGGTGGTGGTAGATTTTTGGGGGGTTGGGGTTTCTGTTCTCAGCCCGTGCCCGCCCATCACTACCGCACTGCCTCATCCGTGCAGCCTGGGGAGGACACACACACACACACACACCGGTCCATCTTCACACGGGAGAAGCCCTGCTCTGTCCTTGAGTCCCCCACAAATGTATTCTGCAGTGGTGCCAAGCATGGAGGAAGAGAGACTGTGCTGGATGCTGTCACTGTCTCCCTCCCTCCCTCCGATGGCAGCCAGCGCATGCTCCAGAGGTGTTTGGGGGGGGGGGGGGGCGCAGCCTGAGTTGCCTAGGGACATTAAAATCCTAAGTCCAGCCCCAACTACCCTGTCAAGGTTATTTTTTGACATGTGTGCTCAGTGAATATGAATATGTTTAGCTCCATTGCTTTGATTGCCTGATACACAGAGCACAGGAGCTGCTGAACTGAAGCATGTCTGCAGCACCAAAATCTGCTCTGAGCTCAAGCACCATGAATCCCAGCAACTCTGCAGATGATGTTTATGGAGACACAGTAGTTTGAATGATATCTTTTATTGAACCAACTGCTGCTGGTGGAAATGTGCACGCTTCCAGACCTCTCAGGGTCCTTCCTCAGGCAAGTAGGAGTCAGAACTGAAGGTCTGAAGAAAGCACAGCGATCTCTGGATGATATTTTATGTCAGGAACTGTGTGTGGCATTATTCTCCATCTTAAAATTTCTTAAGATTACACCTTGAAATTGGCAGCATAAAAGGCACTTGGAACCTTGTTGAAATTCCTACCACAGGTAGCTCAGAAAGCTGAACAAAAACGGAAACAGATGATCAAGAATCAAAATCCTGTGCTTTTTGTTTTCTCTTTAAGCCTCCCAAGGATTGTGACTGGTATTTCTCCGATACAGAGTCTAACAAATTACCTCCAAAAGGATTCACACTTCTTCCCTGTTTGTGGCTTATAGCCTTTTGCATACTATTTCTATTAGTTAAGTGGTGCTTTAGGCCTCTCTAGCTGTGAAAAATAAAACCACTTCAATACAAGCCCCTTTTTGGAAAGATTGAAAGTTTAGAGAAAAAAGACTGAACTACACAAATTGACCGCCAAACTTGAACGTATATGTATGACGAATAAACAGCCCTTGTGTGATTGTATAGTTATGTTGGTGGCAAACTTTCCTATACCCCAAACAAGTTACTCCTCTCAGAAGCAGAAATGCATAATGAGTGACTGAACGTAAGAGTCATTGGCAGGTCAAGCAGTATAAACAAAACAGGATATGGTTCCCTGACTCCTAAGCCCCATAACTAAAAAGCTTCTTTCTTCCTCCATTTAGCTTACCCACACTTCCATACCAAGCTCCCGCTTTAATATGCTTCTCTCATGCACCACTGAGCTGGAACAAGACTCACTCTCCCCCTCTCTACTCACTTACATGTTAACAACTATTTCATTCTTGATCAACTTGACAAAACACAATGAGTGTAAAGATCCACATGTCATCTTATTTTGGAGCTGCAGCTAGACAGAGATTAGTTTGTGGGTGTAGCTTGGGAGAGTACCACTATTTATTCCAGCTCATTTCAATTCTTTCCAAATCTAAGCACGGCATATACAGGCAAGCTTTCGTACGGGTTGTGCCTGCAGCAACTCGTTTGCATCATAAATGTTGGTGTTTTAGAAAGGGTGCTTTACTTAACTTCTTTTACAATAGAGTTTGACATTTTGAGAAGTGTTCGGTATCACCATGCACTTTAGTTCCCACTTTTATCAACATAGGACTATTGTCAACAATGGTTTTCATGTAAACAACAGACTGAAAATGATTTACAGTTACTGGCATAAAACTAGTTTCATTACTATAGCCAAAAACATGATTTCTGATAAGACTGTTTCCTGGTGTAGCAGACAGACACTCATTGTCTATTTTATTCAGCTAGAGTACTTTGCCTACTGAAGCCATTTTGAAGAAAGGCTATCACCACAACAACCTGACTTAGGTAAGCAATTGTGATTATACATATGACCAAGCACACAAAACAAAAGTGCAAAAATGCTTAAAAACAAAAAAAGATTAAGTCAGAAATTCGCCTACATAAACCCTCTGCAAAGACAGCACAGTCTCATAACATTTCACCTCCTGACCTCAATTTTCATGTCATTAACCTGTTGCAAGTGGAACTATTTTTCCAGAATTAACTTATTGTTTTGGTATTTATGAAAACTATCAAATGCAAAAGTGCCATTTTTAAAATTACCAGACATTTCATCAGGAAATTATTAAATGTAACAATTTTAATTTTTACTCCACCCTTTTCCAGAGACTGAGGGCAGCTTAAAAGTATAAAATACAGTAATTAAAATCCCTTAAAACCCAATCATCCCAACCACTCATCAATCCTCCTCCCCAAGCCTCTCTACCCAATCCCACCCAACCCTATTCCTGCCTGCCAAACATTGTCAATACAGATGGGATGGGTTTTTAAAAAAAACCACAACCATTTCCATACATCTTTAAGACATTAGTAAGAAGCATTTCAAACAGAGCTATAGACAGTTTATCTACCTAACGAAGCACTGACAACGCTTTTGGACCAAATTTTACCTTGACCTGCTGCAGTGTCCTTCATTTTATTACTGCAATACTAATGAATCCTTAAGCAGCCAACTCCCTGATTTTCAATCTGCATTACTACAGCTAGCTGCATAAGCCCCACCTTATCCAAGCATTAATGCAGAGTCGTTTTGTAAGTTTCCAAGTTTTTGAAAGATTCAGTGGGTGAAAACAGACTCCTTTAACACTGCTTTAACTTTTCGTATGCATGTTGCAGGGCTACATAGTGCACCAATACAGCCCTGCAACATGCATTAAAAATGTTAACACGGTGTTAAAGTGGAGTTAATGTCATGTCTGTTTTCACCCAGCCTATTACTAAGTCTACAGCATGTTTCCATGCACTTTCCCTACTACATTTAGCACCTCACTACAATTGTGTGATTGGTTTAACGTACTTTTTACTTTTGCATTAGATTTTAACTGTTAGCGAGAAGTGAGGTTGGGTATGGCTTAAGCCAGCACAAACCATTATGACAATGATTGCTCTACATTATGATGGTTTTAACCAACCCAAGTCAAAAACGTTTCTCCAAAAGGTGAGTTACTCATTTAATAGCACCACACTGAGTTATAAGATGGCCAGTCAAAACTCAGTTAACAGCATTCCTGGAACACAATCATAACCACCACATACGCGCTTTCCCTATTCAAAGCATTTTTGAACATCTGTGGTATACTCCACAAGCCAGCAATGCTCGACGCCACACGAGTTTGCCAAGGTAAAGAAGGGAAGAGTGATGTTGCTAGGACAGTAATGAGTATGGCTGCGATCCACGAATCACTCCAAAGTAAGTGGTATGTGGAGCATGGCTGATGTCAATGACAAGCCTCCCCAGGGAATCAGTCCAGGAAATGAAACTAATGGCAGCACTGGAAAGATAGGACTTAAGAAAGGTGTGGTTTTCATGCAGTTGTCTGAACTGTTTTACCCCATGGTCACTCAGAGGTACAGCTGCCAAAGGTTTTTCCAAGAAACTCCGACTCCTGTATCCCCTGAGTAAACTCATGATACAGCAGTTCAGACATAACCCCACCAAGTTACATGGGGATGGTTTCTACTTTTATTTATTTATTTTGACATCTGAAAAGCACCCTAAGTACAGGTCAAGGAAGGACATAAGCAGGAACTTTCAAGATGATGCAAGGAGTGGTAAGAGTGGTTCATTAACCCGAATCAATGTCCCAGCATGGGGCCAAAGGGCTCTCTGGGTAGTAAGAAAAGTTAATATATAGGTCATGACTATGTGCAGTTAGTAGAAATCTTAAAAAGCGTTTTCCAAATGTGGTGCTATTAACTCTCATCTTAACCAAGTTTCCAACTATATGCTGCAATTGCAGTTATGGGATACATTTTAGTAAGAAGCAGTTGCAACAATCCATTTGTCACTACATGTCAAACTGCTGTGCAAGACAGCAGTGCACCGCTAATAGACCTGCCATGTTTATTCCAAAGACAGGTGTATTTTGAGCGGTGGAGGCAATCCCTACATCATAGTGCCTGCATTTCAGTGGCTCCATTTCACAATCATTCAGACTAGGGTTTAGAAGTCAGACAAGATATTGCAATGAATGGTATTCTACAAGAAGAAAGGAAGATTATGGAAAAACAGCAGCACAATCTCAGAGTTAAACTTTGTCAATCAAAACCTTGGGACGTTAGCATATGTCGCAAAGCAGCAAAACACAAGGAGACCATACCAAGTTTTCTGCCTTAGCATGTCATATTCAGAGGATAAACTTAGGACATTTTTGTTAATTTTCTCTTTAAAAACAAAAACACAACCACAGTTCTTTAGCAACATTGTAAAGGCCTGCAGTTTGGGAACCCCTCATTTTCGTATGCTTCTTTCTGCCCATTGAGGGATCATGCCTCCCTGCACAGAATTTGGGCATATCTAGTTATGAGCCAGTATAAGAGCTAACAGTCTGGCAAGTTCTTCCCTCTGCATCTGTTGTTCTCTTTCCCCATTTCATCCAGTTCTTTTGAGTCTCCTGTTACAAAAAGCTGAACAGTGCACCAATATCATCTCAAATGAAAAACTCAAATTCTAGGCTTACCCTACATGGTCTTAAGGCAGAAGTGGGGAACCTTTTCCCTTCCGGGGGCCACTTTGAAAGCCTGCACAAGCTCCGAGGGCTGCACAGAAGTTACTTCCAAAACAATGCCTGTGTGCTGAAAATCAGAGACCTACTCTCTGTATACATGTTAGACTACCACAAGTCCTCATGACCAAGACGTGATGTGGTAACAATTATGGAAGTCAGAGGAACTTCCAAGTGCAGGTACCAGGTTATAAACACTGAACAAAATCCTTTTGCTTTCTACCAGACCTAGCCAATATCTATAGATTATAGTTATTTAGGCGAGAGCTCTGACCTTACGAAACAAAACTCAGGACGCACGGTTTGGTAACCTCCCTGCTAAATGTTGGCTAAGTATTTACCAAAACTTCAGATTACTTTTTTTAAATGTGGCTTAACATGTAAAATAAGTTCTCTTCATCCTTACTTCACCTTCGGGCTTGTTCTCTCACCAGTGCTTTTTTAGAGGAAAATAATTCCTATCTCCCATCTTCACACAAGCCGGGAAGCCAAAGTAATAAGGGAGGTACTTATTTCTCCAAGCAAATAAATTTAATATTGGGGAGGCAGACTCCTGCTCCAAGGGGTTTGCTTGTCTGTACTAGAGGGAAGGACAATGCCTCCATTTATGCAAGCCTTCTCAGCATTCCTCACGGTGGCTTGATAAACCTTCTCCTTTCCCCGTTTGTGCAAGGGAAAAAAACCACCCATCTCATTGACTGCTTATTATTATTATTATTATTATTATAAACATTTATATAGCGCCAGTCGTGTGACCTGGTGCTGTACAAAACATAGAAATAGACGCGGTCCCTGCCTGTGGCTTACAATCTAAAAGACAAGGAGGGGGAGACAGGGAGAGGGGACAGAGGGAGAGACAGGGGAGAAGACAAACAAACATTCAAGCGGATGCGAAGTCTCAGGTGCGTGTGCTTGGCTTGGTTACAATCAGGTTGGTTGCAGCAGTCTGCAGAGGAGGGCAGACAGTAGGTATATGGGAACGACTAGCAGGCATTGGGAAAGGTGGCGAGGAAAAAGTGGGTCTTGAGGAGGGATTTGAAGGAGAGAAGGGAGGGGGCAAGGCGGATGTGGGCAAGGAGGGAGTTCCAGGCATGGGGGGAAGCGAGGGAGAAGGGTCGAAGGCGGTTAGGCGAGCAGGAGAAACGAGGGAGAGTGAGGGAGGGGACAGAGGAGGAGCGGAGAGCGCGTGCAGGAGTGCGTAGGGAGATTAGGTCTGAGAGGTAGGAAGGAGCTTGGTTGTGGAGTGTTTTGAACGTGAATATCAGGAGTTTAAACAGGATACGTTCAGGAAGGGGGAGCCAGTGAAGAAAGAAGAGGAGATGCTACACATGGTCGACGCGACGGGCAGAGCGAATGACCTTGGCAGCGGAGTTTTGGAGTGCGATAAGGGGGGACAGGTGAGAGCGAGGGAGTCCAGCAATCCGTGGGAGGCAATAATTTTGCCAAGGGACAGGGTGTAAATAGAGAAGAGGAGAGGGCCAAGGACAGAGCCTTGGGGGACCCCAACCTGATAGTTCCCAGCAGGGAGATCAGGGGAAAGACAGACCTATTTAATTCCTGACTGTCACTGTTTGTGGGAATAGGTATCAAAGACCACCTCCTCCCTCATGTCCCATTACAGCCTCAGAGGTCAGCCAGGAGCGCCCCCTCCTGCAGGTGCCATCTGCACTTGAGGTTTGTACGCATAGGGCAGTGGGCACTCAGAGAGGCACTCTCAGTGGCTGCCCCATGATGATGGAGGTTCATTAAAGCCCGAGCCTGTTTATCTTCAAAAAATGTTAAGACCTTTTTATTTGGCCAGGTTTTTGGCAGGCAGGGATAAAGTTGGGTGGACGACTTGGGCCATTTTTAGACGGTCACCTCCCGCCCCCATTCATTGTTCAGGTGGGTCCATGTAAACGGCTGGTGGCAGGTGGGGGGGATGGGTGTCCACTCAGTTTTCGTCTGTGTGAACACCGAGCGGGATGGGTGGGGGATGCATGCGCACTCCTGCCAAACACCCACCTCCACCCATCACCCACCCATCTCCACCCACAGAGCCCTCCGGAAAACTGGAGGCGGTCCTGTGGGTGGAGATGTGTGTGTCCCCATGTAAAGGGTCACACACACACACACACCCCTACACCTACCTCCACCCACTGTGGCAAAACACCTATCCCCCCACCCACACCCGGCCATGTAAAGAGGGCCTAGGGGAAGGTTGGGGAGCAAGGGGACTTTTAGATGTTTTTATTGATTGTAAGCTGCCCTGAGCCTTGATGAGAAGGGTGGCATAAATTTAAACCAACAAAAGAGGCACAGGAAGGTATTTACTCCACAGTAATTCCTCTGGAGTAACTACACTGCTTATGACAAGCACTTATTGTGCTTAGATTTGACAGAGGTTGAAGGTGCACCTAAATATTGCTGTGCATGAAGTGTAGTTATACTCAAGAATAAGCATCATTTTTATCCCGCAGCCATCCTTCACTTTCAATACAATGTAATGCATTTTTAAAAAGTAAATAAAATGTATTGGTAATTCAGAATTCATATTGCTTTATTATCCTGAGCGTAAGCTTACATGGTGTCACTAACACTGAACTAACAACAACGGAATGACTAAAGTAGCTAATGGAGAAGAAACCCCTTAACTTGGCCAAGACAGGGAACCCTTCCCCTCTTTTAGGCCATTTGCAAAATGAGTACATGCTCCATGGATCAAATAGGAGCTAGAGGTTGGGGTGCTTAGGGTGTGCTCCAGATGCTGGAAGGAAGAAAGGGGAGGATCCAGATCATCATGAA
This sequence comes from Sphenodon punctatus, assembly GCA_003113815.1. NCBI lineage: Eukaryota > Metazoa > Chordata > Lepidosauria > Sphenodontia > Sphenodontidae > Sphenodon > Sphenodon punctatus. The sequence goes on along the minus strand of QEPC01003143.1, from coordinate 7,335,369 downwards.
TCCATCCTCTATCTTTGAGTGCATGTCCTCATCTCTACTTTTATAAATAGTAATAATCCCTTCTCCTGTGCTCTCTGACTGTGGCTGAGTATAGAAACTGGATCCATGGGTCAGATCCAGGAATTGGAAAAAGACTAAAAATGAATAGCCTCAGCCAGATTTGGCCCTCCAGGAGGGGATTCCTTGCCCCGGCACTATTTTTAGGGTACAAATTATATGATCACATACATTCTACATTGGTACTTAGTGGTGCTGTGACCGAGAGAGTTCAGCTGGTGGTAGCAAAGGACCCGAGTGACTGAATTTAAAAACTGAAAATTGTTTACAGTTTATGTATTAAAATGCACATTAGGAGGGCTAACATTTCACAGGAAATGCGGTAGGCAGCTACTTTGGTACAGCAAAGGTCAAGATTAGCCTTGGGATGTTTTTCTAGATTTTCTTACATAGGCAAGTCATTTTTATAGGTATTTAAAATAAACCCAATACCACAGTAGTCAAGCTACTTTCTGATGATGCCTTCCGAATCTCACCTAATGACATTCCACAAATTAACAAGCTCTGTCCGCAGTTCCTGCTAGGACTCATTCCCCTTCCTAAAAATAAGTACTCAGTATTGCCATTAGCAAAAAAAAATATTAAAATAAATACAAAAATGATTTTACTGAAAATTTGTATTCGTTTTAAATAAACTATTTTAGGGAGGGGCAACACTGATTTCATTAATCAAACAACCAATGCTTGACGGCTAATGTAAGAATAAAATAAAAATCTCAATCTTTCAATTGATACAGTACACTGAAAGCTTGGATATATTATTCAGGAAAAATAGTGGCAAAATCCACTAGGAAAAGGAGTATAAACTAGAGATGTGCGAACAGAACCAAGTTCGGAAATTTGGTTCGGTTCAAAAATCGAGTTCAGTTCGGAAGTTCGGTTCGGTCGACCGAACTAGTCGAGTTTGGTCCGAACTGCGTTCGCACATCCCTAGTATAAACAGCATTTTCAAATATTTCAGTGACAACTTTTTTTTTTTTTTTTTTTTAAAGTGAGACTCTCCTAGAATCTGTGAGAAGTATAGAAAATACAACCACCAGTAGCACAATGCAGCACTTTCATCATAGTCTGTTTTCCTGCCACTGTCCTCTCATTGAGCTCTCGATAAAAGCAAAATGCCATCCTTATTCACTCCCAGTAGTCCAAGGTTTCATCCCTTGATCAAACTGGCTAATAGCCATTAATGGACACATCCTCTACGAATTTAATTTTCTTTTTAATCCTTATAATATACCAGGGGCCTTTACACTATTGCAATGAGTTCTAGAGGTTAACTGTGTGAAAAACCATCCTTGCTTATTTTAAGCCTGCTACCTGTTAATTTCATCAGTAAACTCCCCACCCCCACCGGCCCACATTCTAGTATCGTGAGAGTCTAGAGAGCAGATCCCTATCGACATAATCATGAAAAGTAAACAGTAACAATGGGTAAAAACAAACGCAACACAGGCCCGCTATGGCCCACCTGTGCTGGGGAAACCACCTGCACGCCTGCTCCCCAGCCCCCTAATGTTGGCCAAGGACTGCCCCCGAATACATCCTCCAGAAGATCCTGGGCACACGTTCCAGGCCAACAGTCTCTGTTCGGCTTCGACATACCCGTCGTGGGGGCCGCCATGGCTGCCCATCATGGCAGGGGGAGGGGTGGGCCAGCCACACACCTGTTGTGTTCCCCTGCCCTACTCAAGTGTGTGCGCACGGGGGGGTGCAGTGGGACAGCTCTCGAGACGGTTGCAGGCATGTCTGTGCTGCTCACGGACCCGGAGAGAGGCAGCCATTGTTTCCCACCCCACCTTGGGATACAGGCAGGGAGAATAGAGCCATAAATGCTTACTAGTTGGGGCTAAAACCCCTGGCTGCTAGTATTGGGTGTGGTTATCAGGAGATGGGTCACATCTCCATGACCTGTATTTGTATTTCTCTCGAGCTACTGTAGTTGGCCACTGTCGGAGACAGGATGCTCGGTTTGATGGACCATGGTCTGACCCAGTATGGCATTTCTTATGTTCTTACTGTACCCTCCAAGGTGGTGTGACCACAACTGCACACAATATTCAAGGTGTACATGCACCATGGATTTACATATAACTTTGTATAACTTTCCGATTAATTCCAAACATGGCTTGTCTCTTTGATCCTGCTGTGCACCGAGCAGATATTTTCAGTGAACTAATCAAGACTCCACATTTGTTTTGTTTTTTAATGGCATCACTTAATTTAGTGCCCAATTTTTAAAAAAAACTTTTTTCTTGTTCTATTTATTGATCAGGTTCGTGTTCTTTTTCCAGTACACATAACTTTGCACTTGGTGAGTTCCATCTGCCATTTTATTTCCCAATAGAGACAAAGTAGTTGAAACCAACACAGCAAACCCTACTTTCTCTACATTTTATTGCCCAATCACCCAATCTATAGGATACGATTCTTTAAACTCACTTTAAATCTCTCTTTCATAGTGTTTTTCCACCGTGGAGATATATAAACTTTTAAACAATCCTATTCCTGTAATTAAGCCTCGACTATAGTAGCAAGTATTTCCAAAGGCTTCCAGTTGTTGATGCGCCACTACAGTACCTAGCGACAGCAGGAATAGTAATGCACCACAATATTTAAGAGCTCTGATGTGCATATCTCCTCTAAGCAGAGTGCTTAGAATACCAATGGCTGTGGTAGCAGCAATAAGAATTTTGGGCAACAAAAATCCCACTTTAGATATTTCTCTACTAACGTAAAATGCGGTAAAGATGGTTAGTTGCCACATGCCACACAGATGCAGATTCTCTTAGTAACTTTCAAGGCTGTGTTTTACCCCAGCCAGAAGCAAGCACTGGCACATAATTTTCGTGTGCAGCCAGCCAGCTCTCACGCACACTTTACAATGCAGGCAGGTATCCTAAGCATGTTTGTATCACTCACAAGGACTATAGAAAATGAGTTAAGAGTTGCTACACAACCCCTTAAACCAGGCCCCTCCCCAAAGAATAGAAACACAGTTAAGATTTTCAATAGTTACTGCAAGTAATCCTCCCCAACCAACAACTTCTCCTCCCTGTTATTGCTATCCTATAAACCAAATTCAACACACCTCACAACCATTACATAACTTGGGAATCATTCAGCTACATTATTGGTACCAAAACTCGGATTGAAAACAGGCTACAGTCAATGCAGACTAGTGAGAAATAAGTGTGCAGAATACTGAAAGTCAGAACTTGAACATCCAGGCCCACCTCTTCAAAACACCTTATTGAGATACAGAGCAACTGTTTGTCTCTTTACCATATTCCACAGCAAGTAAGCAGGCATTTGCTAGAGGGCTGTAGCAGAATTACTAGTGTGGCTAGGTAGCTGAGCTTTGGGTCTACTATGTTACAATTCTGGGTACCAGCCCTTACTGTGGTCTTCTGTAATGATCATTAGCTTATTTGTAAAATGAGGTAGTACCCAACACTATATTGGCCTTGCAGAGGCAGCTTATCAACAGTACAGAAGCTAAGCAAAATTCAGACTCATGATCTCCTATGCCCTGGCTCAGGAACATACCAAAGCTGTTCTGACAATACCCCATATCAGGTCAGTTTAAATTTCTAATGGTCACCCCCTTCAGGAATGCAACTGACAGGCTTGTCAATTTCAGAGTATGGGAGGGTAGGGAGGAAAAACATGGAAGGGGGGGGGGGAGGAAGAGAACCACCACTGAAACTGCAAAATGTGTGCATCCATCAGCATAACACATTTGAAAAATAATGCACAATCCAGGCCTCTTTATTGGGATGTTCCAGAAAGTGTAAAAATATCCCAAATAAGCAGATGTTCCAATTAAAGGAGAGCCAGCTTTATCCAAAATTTCAGACTACACTCTCAGAAATGGATGCGAGAGGAAGCAAAAAATAGAGATGGTCCGACACACTTGATTAAAAAAAAAAATGTAAGAGCCGTTTTTAAACTAAGGGCGTTTTTAAACAAGTGGGATTCTCTCACAGGTTAAAAATGTGGCTAGGGGAACCCCCGCAGGGGGGATTTAGACCATCCTTGCTGGACCGGAAGTTGCCTGGGCACCATTGGAATCAGTGGCGCCTGACAACTCTCGGACGTTTTGAGACGCGGACTAGGTAAGTCCTTCAAGGTCTTACCAGTCCACATTTCAAAACTTCTGGGAGTCTCCTGGCACCACTGCTTTCAACAGCACCCAGCCAACGTCCGGTCCAGAAAGGAGCATCTAAATTTCCCCAAGCCACATTTTTAACCTGTGGGAGAAATCCCACTCCTTTAAACACACCCTAAGTTGTAGAGAAGAAAAAAGGAAGACTAGACCCTTCATCTTCTACTAGCTTCTGTAGAAAATCCAAGCTCTCACTTCTCATGCAATATTTGATTACTACATTCTATGATTCCTGAAATATAAAGCATTTCCCCCAAACCTTCACTGTAACTTTTGCCACTTATCTGTTGTAAAAACCATTTAAACCCATCCTTTTAGAGTGTACTGCGCAGGGCAGATGCCACACTGTACACTTTCAGGCATTTCAACCACTAGCGCATTACCGAGACCTGGCGGGCCAAGGCTTCTGAGCCTGTGTTGGCGCAGATGGTGCCAGCTGGGTACTCAACGCAGCATCAGTCTAGGATTGGAGGCCGGAGCGGGGGGTATAGTGGCAGCGTCTGTAAAGACAATCTGGTATCCATTGTCTGACTTGTCTAACAGTGTGTCCACCTAGCGTTTGAGGACCAGGATAGATGGAGGGATTCTGCTGGTGTACCGACCAACCCACTGCACAGCGGACTCCCTGACTGCTCTAGCCGAGCTGATCTTAGATTTATTTATTTTAAAAGTTTGTTACCCCACACCTACTGCCACAGGCAGCTCGGGGCAACTTACATCTTAGAGGTGGTAAGATCTCCCAGATTTCTTGTTCTGGGTGATTTCAACATACATTTTGAGACTAGCTAACTGAGGAAGAGCAGGAGTTCATGGCCGCTATGACAACCGTGGGCCTATTTCAGATACTATCTGGCCCAAAACAGGAGGCTGGACACACGTTGGACCGTATGTTCTGCACTGGTCTGGAAACGGATTCTGGTTATTGGGGGTGTCATTATGACATCATTGTCATGGTCAGACCACTGCCTCTGAAGGCCCAGAACTCTGCCCTGCTTTTGCCCCCATCAGGGTCCAGGAGCACTTTTTAGTGAGAAGGCTGCAACCTTTTCTATCAGATTTGGATCTGTCCATTGTTATCCATGCCTTTGTAACCTCAAGGCTAAATGACTGCAATGCGCTCTACGTAGGGGTGCCCTTGAAGACTGTTTGAAAGCTGCAGTTGGTGCAGAATATGGTGACCCACCTTCTATTGGGGGACGGGTTGCTGGGAGCACATTAGGCCGGCATGTGCTGGTTTGAACCTATAAAGCCCTAAAGGGCTTGGGCCCCAGGTATCTAAAAGACAGTCTCTTCCCCCACATCCCATCACAGCCTCCGAGGGTGCCCTCTTGCCAGCGCCAACTGCCCATGAAGTTGCTACAAGGGCACAC